>CACRXP010001186.1:104613-122834 GCA_902702965.1 Spirometra erinaceieuropaei | reverse complement strand
TTTAAGCACTGTTTTAAAGCTTTTGATGCAAATCCCTTACAAAGTATTTGAGTTCTCGGTGGTTTCATGAACATGGCCTGTCTTTCCATAGGCAGTTCAACACCGAGAATTTAAAGGATTGCTACCCTGACGAACATAACAAGTAAACGAGTTATGCGGTATTTCGGAGGGAAGTTCGTGTTCATTTACCTCTATGAATATCACCGAAATGAGGGGGAAATATATGAATTTTCATTAAGCATACAAATCCCACAATAGGGCGTTTATTAAACTAGTTCATCTGACTGTACGTTGGGCGAATATAAATCCGGAGAAAAATGTACTACACAAATGCAGGTTATTCCTCTGAAAAAAAAACAAATGACCTGGTCTTGTATAGGAGTGAAGTAGGAAAAAACTACAAACACTGCGTTCCAGTTAATAAACGACGTTCAATCTTATTAAAGGACAGCGATTTTTCCCGAAAATCTCAAAAACACGAAGTGTGATGTAAAAAAGAAACGGAAAACTGCCAGCAACTCCATTATCTCTGACATTGTAGACAGTAATCACCTCCTGAGTCGCATTGACTGCCGGAAGTCATTATAGCAACGCCAACTAGTAGTTGCAGAAGTAATCCACTTACAGAACTCTTTTTTTATCCACAAGGGAATTTTGCGCAGATTGCACTGTTTCGTAGCCGAAAGCTCCCTCCACTCCCCGAATTTAGGTCGGCGCATGATATTTTTCCCCAGTAATGTGTACTTTTCCTCAAGTCTTGTCGAACTGCCCTCTACTTTCTTTGAAACTTCCCACAAACTGATTGCATTTAAGGCACTTATCATTTTCGTCTTCCTAAGCTTCGTCACAGAGTCTAATCCCTCATATAAGTACAATGACCTGAATGGGAATTATCAACGTTGTATGTCTTGTTAACTTGCCTTGCACGTCATCAATACTAGCAGAAGGATAGTTTAAACATGGAGGTCACTTATTGAGCGTTGGAGGCAGTTGTAAAAGTTGTAGGTATATGCAAAACAGCAGTCTACCACGTATGAAGTACGCCTACCGTGAGAGCCCAAGAACAAAAAAGAGGGGGGCTGGAAACATCGTCAGACCAAGTATATCTTTTCGGTAGTAGTCTCAAGAACTAATCCCAAACACAAGATGACCAAATAAAAATCCATAGACACGGTTGCAGAAAAATTATTTGGCGGCAGAACACACGATTCGACCATCGTGAACAACAATGTCCCTTGTGTTTCCCACAGCATGTCGGGCGCGAGGTAGCGACTTGCACGGGAATTACAGAGTGACCGGTCTCATGAAATGTTGCTTGAAATTCTGAAATGCGATTTCGATTAGGAAGGGTAACTTAGTCGAGGTTGTAACACTGGTTATCTTGCGGCATTATCCTATAACATTTCGGACTCTGCAAGATATCAGCTTTGAATACACTGCTTTTCAGTCTCCTGCAGATACCGCACCCGGTAAAAAATTACTACTTACGTAGCATGCATTTTCCCATTGATTTTCAACGGTCTTGAAACTTTAAACATATCCTATAGAAACCATAAACAAAAATAGGCTTTCTTCCACCCGTTTGACGAAGAATTACGTCATCCTTATATTCTAGCTTCGAAGATGAATTATAATTAGGTTTTAAAAAAGTTTTCTAACTGCCGATTAATTTGGAATCAGATCATTAGTTGCATTAGCGCTTAGGGATTGCAGTCTACAAGGTGCACGCTTTCCGCGTAAAGAGTCTATAAAACTTTGCAATAGATGCGGACTGTGTTTTACATTTCATGGGAAGCAGTGTTAAACGGACAGATACGATGCTATTGCGCGGTCTTAAAACATCTCACAGTTAGAAACATTTTAAAACCTAATTATACTCTTTCTTTTGCACCAATCCGCTGTTAGAGCCGATGCATGGCTTAGGTAGGAGGGAGTCAGATCTATTCGGTGCACTTCCTCAAACCGATCAAAAAGCAAAAAAATAAGTGAATAAGCGCCCACAAGAAACCTGAATCTCGAAAACAGAATTCAGTAATGGACTTGTGGAATTATCCTAGGTATACCAAGTCCTGCATCACTACTTGAACAGGGCCGGTCAGCATCGAGGGGACACAAACGCCCCAGTCACTACTAGGATTCAAAATAGTCCGGTTAACACATGCGTAAGCGACGAAGCGGTGGAGGATCTATTAGCGTTTACGGATGTGAACCAACCGTGCACTGGCGTAATT
Source organism: Spirometra erinaceieuropaei (assembly GCA_902702965.1). NCBI lineage: Eukaryota > Metazoa > Platyhelminthes > Cestoda > Diphyllobothriidea > Diphyllobothriidae > Spirometra > Spirometra erinaceieuropaei. The sequence goes on along the minus strand of CACRXP010001186.1, from coordinate 120,603 downwards.
ACCAGCCCAAACAACCCAGCAGTGACCGCCAGCACAGGTGGGCCCCTCACATACTGACACATTTATCCATTGTCCTGGTGAAATTAAAATGAGCACACCGTAGATGTCACTCTCGGAGTGGACTGCTGGCGCGTGTAAGAAAGTAAATTTGTTACCGTTCTAGAATTACTGTTAATAACTACTCCTTCAACTAAATCGTGCTGCCTCTGTTTAGCAGCCTCCACTCAAGGCCTGTCCTGAGAGAATGTTTCAATATTTTAAACGCAGAAGTCATTTTGCAGCCAGCTGAGAGAGGGGTTTGCGATAGGTAGTGGCATTGTGTAAAAAACATCTAGCTCGACTGACCAAGGTACTATTGGTTATTTTTAGGAGACTTGTTCAGCCAAATTGGCTCCCAGAAGGAAGGCATATCTCTCTGAGCTTTTTAGAGTTGCTTTATTGTACATTATTTATGCTTATAGGAGAAATGAGCACATTATAGTAGTGCAGCTCTCAGCTCCACTGAGAAAGGTGCCGAATATACACCTTGTTTCTGACTGGCTATGGTGACTGAATAAGATGACGGTCGTTGGCGAGCAGCGAAATAAAGTGTGAAACCAACATCTTGCAGCCTCCTCCCCATTGATTTTCCCCTGATTCATTTTCACACGCCCGAGCAGTCTCTTCCGCTTGAATGGAAGAATTCATCGGTTGCAGCTGACTTTACCTTTACTGTCCTGGAGAGTATCCAAACCTGATGTCGTCTTTATTTCTCCTAGATTCTGATCGAGAGCTTGGGTAGCTTACGAGTGAACTTACGTGTAGGCATACACTGATTTCTCCTGTACCCTCTTGAGTGTGTGTGTGTGTGTGAATGAGCGAATTCGGGCAACAGGCTCGTTCGCCTAGGTGACTAATGCGTGGGCTGAGTCAGTGCACTGTCTGGAGCTGAAGTGAGATAGCGTGACTAGTTTATTGCTTCAACTGTTGCTGCTGCCGCTGCTGCTGTTGTTGTTGCTGCTGCTGCTGCTGCCGCTGCTGCTGCTGCCGCTGCTGCTGCTGCCGCTGTTCATCCTTTGCCCAAAGCAGAAGTGACGCGCGGAGTCACGGTGAATGAGCGTATGAAATAAGTCGGTATTAGCGTCCACCTAGTCATCCTCTGGTGGTCGTGTGGGTTCTGCCAGTTTTTCGGCCGACCACTTTTCCGCTTCTGTTCCATTCAGCCCTAAACGGAATCGCCTCCCCAGCCAGTCGGCCCGCAGAGTCGGTTTCTGTATGCTTCCCTCATTGACCCGAATGCCTTTTGGCAGCTACTAACTACAATGTCGGCTATAATTTCCTCTTCAACACATCCTTCTTGGTGGATCTGATCAGACCTGATTCAATTTCAGTAGCTCCTTAGTTAACTGCTTTAGGATGGAAATCCAGGGACACGCATTATTCTAAAACCCACGAAGTGTTTGTTGAAGTTTACTTGCTTTCAGACGGAAAGTGCCTCTTAGGTATGGATGCAAAACTGATTAGGCGTGAATATACCTCAATTTTACCTCTAACCAGCATTCTGTTGGCTTCTAACGGAGCGCTTCTGTTGGAACCTCAGGGGAAACGTCGCTCACTATACAATGCGCATCTTTCCAGAACTTTAATCTCATAAAACTGTGTGTGCCAACATTCAATTTTATGTCTGTTCTCTGCAAACATGACAGGTAACACAACGGAGTGTTTCAAATCCAAAAATTCCTGCAAATTTCCGCCAATGTTGAAACACCATCTATGCACACTGTGTATTTTCCTCCATTCTCTCATTGAACCTAGCAATCATTTTTTTGCGTGCCTTGAGAAAGAGGCGCCCGGTAGTCAATGTTTATTCTGTGTCATATTTTGTGAGCAGCATTACTAAACGCGAAAATAACGGGCTGCATGAACACGCATGCGAGAGTTCCAAACTCTCCAACTATAGTCAACTTTCCAAAATTAAATTGTTTCGTCTCTTTAGGTCAAACATTCATAAAGTAAATTTCCCATACAATTATTTAGAGAAATGACTCGAAATTAGAAAGCCGTCCATCGTTTTCTCCGGATTACAGGATGAGAATTAGCGTTTCGTTTCGCCCTGGCGCTTCAGATCCAAATCCTGCAATTGTGGCCGCATAGCAACCATTAGTCATGATCCCAAGGGAACGTTCCTGACGGAGGTTGGGATTTCATGGATGACTATTTATGACTTACAGTAGATGTGTAAACTCATGAAAGATCAACCAAAATTTCGAAATGCGTTCTCGTTTCGAAAAGATAAATTAAGTAGTGTTGTAAAACTAATCATGATGCAGCATAAATCTATAATGATCCAGTTACCTCAGGGCGTCGGCTTTCGAAAAAACCTATTTTCGGCTGCATGCAAGGTCAATGTTCTGCAAAAAATGACTAGTTATGTAGCATGCAATTTTCTCATTGATTTTCGATGACCTTGAAAATTCAATTATATTTCATGGAAAACATGCATAAACCTATTCATTCTTTTACTTATTCGGTAGAAAATGACGTCTTCTTCCAATTTCATACTCAAAAGAAGAGTATAATTCGGTTTTAAAAACTTTTCTAACTTCCGAATAATTTTGAACCCGACCTGTTGTTACACTTGCATTCAGGGTTTCAAAACTACAAGCCGTATATTTTCCGTATACGGAAAACCATGCATTTCTCTACGGTGTTAAGAGATGGCCATATGAGGTTCATAAAATTAAGCAGTGCATTTGAGCAATATTGTTAATTTTACAAGCCACATTCGTAAATGCAGATACATGTCGTTTCATGAACGGCCATTTAACGATTTTAAAAAATCTCTCAATTAGAAACTTTTTTTAAAACCGAATTATACTCTTCTTTTGAGTATGAAATTGGAAGAAGACGTCATTTTCTACCGAATAAGTAAAAGAATGAATATGTTTATGCATGTTTTCCATGAAATATAATTGAATTTTCAAGGTCATCGAAAATCAATGAGAAAATTTCATGCTACATAACTAGTCATTTTTTGCAGAACATTGACCTTGCATGCAGCCGAAAATAAGTTTTTTCGAAAGTTGATACCCTGAGGTAACTGGATCATTATAGATTTATGCTGCGTCTTGATTATTTTTACAACACTACTTAATTTATCTTTTCGAAACGAGAACGCATTTCGAAATTTTGGTTGACATTTCATGAGTTTGCGCATCTACTGTACTTTCCTCTATTAGACAAGTGTATTTCGACCCAAAGAGTAGACGCAGTCGATGTCTAAGTCCAGGCCCAGTGGGTTCTTTAACCTGCTGAGTGTCACGCCATGACCTTGTATTTTGGCTGCGTAAGTCTGCCAAATCCGTTTTTTCCACTGTAATTGTATTGATTTTTCTAGTTATAGATTGTTCAAATTTCAGTTTGTTTACTTGTTTACGCCTGTCATTAACTCATTTGTTCATTTGCACTGAAATGCACACTGATCAAAAAACTCGTTACCCACTGACCGACATTTTCGTTAGCGTTTCCGGTCTAAGGACTTAATTCCAATGTGCTTTCAGCACCAATTAGGATGCAATGTATTGCCAAGCTATTCCACATGCGTCAAAATGTTGGTTTATAGTTCAGCGTTCCTCCAGTTATCAGTACATGTGTAACATTGCCAAGGACAATTAATTATGCAATCTCCATTCATGCTGCTAACTGCCAACGACTGCGCAAACCAAACATATTTTATGGAATGTATGTAGATGAATCCATTTTACGCTACATTTTGCAGAAGGCTGTGTAACCTTGAAGGCACGTATTTTGACGAGGGGTAACTTCGGATTTCTAATTTTTTTATTAATTTCAGTTTTATTATAAACCCAAACTGACACTGCATTTGCTTAGCACGTTGCTTGCACTTCATCAGGTAAAATTATGCATCGCGTTAAGCCCTCTAAATGAGCTCACACAGTGCTCTTCACATGTGCATATATGTACCTATATATGCGTACATGGGCCACAGTAGATCATTCGCAATCAGTTTTGAAAACGTGAAGGTATGAAAATTTGGGTCAGCATCAAACACATTCTGCAATTATTAGGCCTTTGTGAGGTTCGCAATCTACTCTACGTGCATGTTGCTTTGGCCCATTTTCTCCGTCTCAAAGGGTATTCGAGGTTCGCCCAAGTAATCCGTTTAGACAGCTTAGTAGACCTTCACATTCCCGGTTCTTCTAGCATGCGCTGAATCTCGTGCCCCGTCGACCAAACTCATTTGTTTCTTTACCGAATTGATTGGTTGAGCCTACTTGCCATATTCAAGAGCGCAAAACATTATCCAACATTCCGCCTTCTTACTAGGAGTCTCTCAATTTACTTGTATACTCCATTAATTAACTTTTGATCATTGCCGGCTTTCGAATGAACTGCCTTCCGGCTATATGCAAAAGCTACTTTCTTTAAAAAACGACTACTTATTTAGCATGAATTTTCCTCATTGATTTTCTATGCCCCTAAATGTCCATTTATATTTCATGACAAACATGCATAAAAATATTTTTTCTTTTGCTCATTCGGTAGATGATTACGTCCTCTTCTAATTTTATACTCGAAGGAGGGACATAATTCGGTGTTAAAAAACACTTCCAACTACCGAATAATTTCAAACCCGCTCTATCGTTACACTTGGATTTAGGGTTTTCAAATTACAAGCCGTATATTTTCCGCGTACGGAAACCCACACATTTCTCTATGGTAAGAAAGGGGAATTATATAGGGTTCATAAAATGTAGCAGTAGACTTAATTCATATTGTTAACTTGACAAGCCACATTGGTAAATACAGAGACATGACGATTAATGAACGGCCATTTCACGGTATTTAACAGATCCAGAAAATTATTCGGGAATTGGAAAAGTTTTTTTAAAACCGAATTATGAACCCTATATAGTTCCCCTTTATTACCGTAGAGAAATGTGTGGTTTTCCGTACGCGGAAAATATACGGCTTGTAATTTGAAAACCCTAAATCCAAGTGTAACGATTGAGCGGGTTCGAAATTATTCGGTAGTTGGAAGTGTTTTTTAACACCGAATTATGTCCCTCCTTCGAGTATAAAATTAGAAGAGGACGTAATCATCTACCGAATGAGCAAAAAAATAAATATTTTTATGCATGTTTGCCATGAAATATAATTGGACATTTAGGGGCATAGAAAATCAATGAGGAAAATTCATGCTGAATAAGTAGTCGTTTTTTAAAGAGTGTAGTTTTTGCATATAGCCGGAAGGCAGTTCATTCGAAAGCCAGCATCCTACCATAACTGAAATATTGTTGAATTATGCTGCAAGATGATTGGTTTTCCAACCCTACTTCATTAATCTTTTTGAAACGAAAACGCGTTTCGGAATTTCGTTTGACATTTCATGAGTAAGCCCACCTACTGTACCTAGTTTCGGCAGTCAGTGCGTTGAATCCCACCTTCTGTCTTCGGGACATTTTCTCGCCACCGGAGCTTAGTAGGTAAGAGAGAAGAGTGTGCTATGGATGTTGTGTAAGTCTGCCTTGTCTGCCGAATACTCTGTGGGCCACTGGGTGGCCGTCGTCATTTGCAACAGTAGAACCGTCATCCTATGTGCGTGTTTATCACTAGCTAGCAGACAGATTCGGACGGGTCAAAGGGAATGGGAAAAAGTAGAGGAAGTGGGGCCGGGTAATGCTGCGGCACATCTCCTCGTGGCAACTCAACGCACTCGTAAGTTTAACAGACTGGATGCACACTATTCAACTGCTAGTTGTCATCGTCCGCAACGTTGCCAACTGACGGAGTAGCTCGGCTCCCCTTCGGACTGAAGGTTAGAACGCAACTGCTCTTTCTTATTCTAGCCTTTATGAGTCTCTCAATGATGTGAATTACGGGCCCACATCCAAGTCCACTATATGTGTGCATTTAGTTGACGCGTTGTGTGTTGTTCGCGCAGATTGGTTGTTAAGCCTTCCCATTCACGGCGTCCTTGCCCAACTTCAGTCATCTTGCGGTTCAGTCTGGATGGTAGACCTGGAAATGGAAACTGGATCTTCCTCACCATAAACAAATTCACGTGCATGTCACCAAATTCAGCCCTTTGGCGTTCATGCCGAACCCGGTCGCTGGCGACAGCTGAACCATCGTAGGCGTGTGCGGACGCGCACAGACGGTCTGACCCAAATTCGTGCCAGGGATCGTCTACTTGCAGCAAAACCCTAACTACGCTAGAGTCTGAATTTCAGTCATCGGAGCTTTAAGGCCCAGGGTAATAAAGATGTTAATCAGGGCTGGGGGGTGACCTCAAATGCTGCAGTCCTTTTTAATCTGACTTAGGATTGACCGCTGCAAAGCAACCTTACGGTGCTGCCCGAGGTTGGACGAAAACCAGTCCCTGACAATTTCTAGCACGGTCCTGAAAATTCGTTAAAAAATTGTCAATTTTCGTCAAAATAGCACAAATCAAAGCTACTACATACATAAAATTTTGTTGTAAATTACGTGCATTTTTGGGAACGACGAATAGATTGACCATACTGACTTTTTTTGGAATTTTACGAGCCGGATACGGCATCCGTACAATCATTCCCATAAGATGTATAGTTCTTCACGCATGCAACCACAAGATAGCAAATAATTTTAGAAATTCTCACAGGTTAAAAGGTCGCTGGCAGACTAGACTCGATGGACGCTGGATAGCCAAAAACACACCAGAGGGTAGCGATCGGATGTAGGACACACAAGTAGATGACAACTACAAGAATATACGCCCTAAAATCCAATGTCAATGTAAACGTCACTTGTTACATAGCGTTCCCATTGTTTGAAATTTCCTTCCCTTCCTGACTAAATGTAGACTTACCAGAGGCGCTTTATTCAAAGTCCGTTACTTTTTGAAAGTTGCCTCGCTCGTCTCTGCCAAATGACAGCGTACAATAAGACCTTCGGCAGAAATTCATCTATATTCTCTCTGTCTTCTTGTTCTCCGTCCTGTGTGCTGCCCCACCCGTAAAACCCCTTCTGTCACTATTCAACGTATGACACGGTCCTCTAGCTAGCTCAAGTTAGCTGGGGGTCCTACACCCTATCATTGCCCACCAGAAAACTTGAAAAAATTTGAGTCGCTTTTTCGCTCGTAAGTTGGGGATCCGAACTGATATAAAAGTGACTCACACTTCAACAGAACACTGTAAGAAGGTGTGGTTGCTAGAAAGTCACTTAAGCGCCCATGTTGTAATGCAAATATGTCAAATGAGTTCGGGCGGACAATTAACTGACATTTGGCGCAGACCATTAGCAAACCTTTCAATCAACGCCTAAGTCATTAAGACTTTATTTCCTTCGTGGGCCTGTATGAACAGTAAATGTAGCTCCAGTCACCATAGTTGCCTGACAGACGTTCTATTGCAGCTGCGCAAATCAAGGAACTATGCATTTGCCGTGATAGAGGCTTAGTGTTTATTTATGTCATGATAGCCAGATAGGAAATCAAGTATTTTTTGAATGGCGAATCGTGGGCTTGCTTAACTTTGCACCTAGAGCCACGACCATCATAAGTGTAGGACCATTTAGACATGCTGTAATGGCAAAAGAACTTATCCAGAACCTAATCCTCTCCTCTTACCGGCTTTATTATATTCTAGGGTGCAAGGGCCTCACAGTCGACTGCACTATGACCTTAGGACTGCTGAAAACGCTTCGTCGCCTGGAAATCACCAACAGTCCAGTCTCAAAGAATTCCACGAAGGCTGTTCTTCAGAGTCAACTGCCGGAATGCAAGATCATCGATTAGGCCGGTGTCGGGAAATTTTTATGAAGATTAATATTTTCACCACCGTCCAGCTCCTCTCCTCCGGCCCTTCGGCACAAGCTCTCCGCAACCGTATACCGTCGACCGACTGAGTGTCTTTCGTTAATTGTACACATAAACGTCCACACACAGATACGTTCAGCCACGCCACGCTTGATCTCCTCTGACGTAACCCTTGCTACATACGTCCTTACACTATTCAACTGTATATTTGAGACCTATAAACTTATTCATAATTTAAGTAAAGCAGGTCGCAGATCGTTTGAAAGTAAACATTCGTGTCCCAGTAACCACTTTCAAAGAATAAGTGAAGGCAAACTAAAACATTTTGCTCTCGAGGAAGAAGGGTTAGTTTTCTGATATTTCTGGCCTCTACAGTGATTCATCATCGGAGAATTAATAAGATGAGAAATAAACACATATACTAGTCGGGTATATTCACATCAGAGTAGTTCGTGAAGAGTTTGCCGTTGCTTTTTTGCTTCATAACGTAAAGGAAAGTGATTTTCGTCAACGCTCTGCGATTGTTTAAAAAATCGATATTAAAACTGAGTCATTGTTCGGCCTGTGCAATGACGTCGGTGAAATAATGATATCGGACGCGATGGAACACGAAAAAAGAACAACCGAAACATTTGTGAGAATTTGAGAAATAGGACACACTAGGGTAAAATGATATTAGCCAGGTGGTTATTTTCATGTATAAGCCAGGCTTTTTCCCGGAAAGTAGGCTGCATGCGAACTATGTGCTGCCTGGGCTTCTGATGTTGAAGCAGAGATTATGAAGGATAATTTTAAATCAACTTTCTGGCCGATATCTAACAAATTCTTCTTGATAGAAGATCGGGAGGCTTGTGTTCTGATTCTGCAAGGTGTTTACGAATGTTTACAATTTTCCAGGAGGACGTTTGCCTTTTTTCGCACAATACACTTACATCCACAAGTACATGTGAATCCATGAACACATTTCGGCTTGGAAGACGAAGTGGTAATAACGAAATGAACCTCATTTATTGAACCTCATTTATAGAAATACGGTGCGTTACTTAGCTCAATAGGGATGTTGAAATTTGCAAATGATTGTCAATCACTCGTAAACCGACACCAATGCCTAGACCCGACATCTACGTTAATAAATAGCAATTTTAGGAAAATTAAAAACATAAAAGAAATGTTTAAGGTAGGAATGCCAAGTTTTTTTAATGCGGAGAATCTTACAGACGTCAAAATGATTGCAATTAAGTAAACTTGCTTTTTCGATGTACTGGAAGCCTATCCATGCAAAATACTGAGTAAATATGACATCACAAATAGAATAACCTCTGAAAGTAATCTTTTAGTGAAGTTTACATTTAAAGATCCCTTAAGAATTAGCGTAATTTCAGGTATGGCAGTTTTACAACAGCCTACATTGTAAGTATGGCCTCCAAAACGGTTTCCCGATGACTCGTTGTATTCTCTACGCTTTTGAATTGATTGAGATGCGGTTCAGCAAGGCAAACAGGATTTTGCTTGATTTTGCCGATAGGGACGTCATACGCATAGACGGATTCATAAGGGCACATGTTGCCAGGCGGGTCAGTGATTAATAAATTTAAATAAAAACGACAGTTGTAATCGTAAATATACCATTTTGTGTACATCATTAGGACTATTTTCCGTGAAATTAATTTGTATTTTTCTTTATTTTGGATTAAGTTGATTTTCAGATCAACCTTTAAATATTACTGAACAATCCATGATTCTTCAAGTTCCCCGTCGATCGCCTATAAAGACAGATTCTGTATAATGCTTTGTAAAAACGCTTAAAATAGGATGTATCTTGAGGGTACTTGCCGAAGTAGATAATTTTTAGGCGCGCTTGTTCATGTAGAAGTTCGTATGGGTCACATTTTAAGACTAACCCAAACATGAAACCCCATCGCAAAATAAAATGAACGTCAAAAACAAAAGTCAGCATCTAACATGACTTCGATCAATTAGAAAACGTTTACCAATAAGCTGCCCCTCTAAGGACGGTCTTAATACCGCACTCAGTTGACTGACTTCTATGTTCTTTGCACTTTTGCTTAGTGAAGCCAAGACAAAATCTGACACTTTTTGCCATTTCTTTCACGATGCTAAAAAAATGCATATATTTTTCTAGTGAAAACGTAAGGACATACCTCTCCATTTATACTGCGTCCGTTTTCGTTATGTTTTCTCACTTTCAAGCCACGTTCTGCGATTATTAATGCACGGCGTGGCGGTCACAAATACTGGAATTTCGCCGAAACCGTTAATGTTCTGCTCGTTCCATTTCTAACTTACATACTTACAGAAGATAAGCCGCGAGAAAAGTAATGTTCCATGTGTCCAACATTGAAAATGACTATTCGTTAGTAGTGACTGTGGTGAAAAAAAAAACATACAATTTTCTAAACAGCAAACAGTTTCGGCCCACTAAAGCGAAGGCTTGCCTGAGTACATTATTAGTGAACTTTCAGGCGCCGAATCGCACAGAACTGCTAATATGCCTTCTAGAAATTTGTTAAATGTCCGGTTCTCTTCAAATAACCTATGGATTAGCAAACTGATTCCCACGGTTAGCAGTTGACAAAAAAATCAATCTGCAAGTGCTGCAAGCTCCGTTTATTAAGGCTTTTGGGGAAAATTACCCTACAGCCGGAGAAAAACACGTTCAGTTGCTCAACCTATGTCTGGGTCAGGTACTGGCATAGGAAATAGCCTGAATACATCGCAACGCAGTGCACATTTTCTTTGACAAAATTATGGGGACATATTCCCTGCAAAAGAAAAGGACATTTTCTTGAGGAGGCTAGACAAGCGAGAAAAAAGCGCATGCTTTAAGACGTCCGAAAATTATCACATCAATCGCTGTCATCAGGTCTCATGAGACAGGTCACGTACTGTATGCAACGTTGAGTAATACTCATGTTTCGTTGTTGCAACACCCAGTGGTAGGATGCGAGTACGAACATGTGAGGCGAGACACTCCAAATTCTTGCGCTAACGAAGGCGTGGCCATACGACTAACCAACCCAAACTTGTGCTCACAGAAGGCGTTTCTTCAAGACCCCGAACTCCCCTTGCTGGAGTTAGGTCCTACATGTGACCGTATATGCGAATGGACTTCAAAGGGCACGCCGATTGCGCACTTTTCAAATTTTAAGAACGAGGGGAGACGCGAGATATTTAAAAACGAACCGAATTTAACTGTCTTTCTGAAAACTGGTGTAATGAATGAATATTTGTTATAAAATACTGCTGAATTCTGCCGAGTCATAAAAAGTCTTTCGGTAAAGTAAACACTGTTGAAGGATATATTTTCTTTTCAAGCATTCAATTTACAGAGTCGACTGATAGGGTGTTCAGTCAAAATCTAGGTTTATACTGCACAGGACTGAACTTCTGATTGTTTACTGTGCGTCATTTCTGAAACAGACGCCTTAGGTTTTCGGTAAACATGTGGCGGCATCCATCATGACCGTCTGACGTCATTGTTCAAGATCTCGCCGCCACAAGGTCATCCACCCTTTTGCAATGAGCCGCTCCAGACGCATTGACCTGAAGTAACACTTTCGACGCTGCACTCCATTCCAATTCTTTTGTCTGGATGGCAATGGGCCTATTTAACTGACGCGTTCGTCCTACTCAGCACTCACTGGGATATACTCTGCCCAAAACGTTCTTCTGTCTCATACCAACCTGCCCACTCACCGGCACACGTTGAGTAGACCACGCCAGCACATCCATGGCTGATGCCTCAACTGCACCTCTGTACAGGTCGCAGCACCCCCATCGTACGCCGTCCGAGCCACTCCTGTCATCATTGGCATACGCTCTCAGACCCGTCTGTACACTGGATAATTTTACGCATTTCATCGTCTGCCTCACGATCGACACCACCACTTCGTGCTGTTTCTGACGGGGAGCTGTAGCGGGCAGCCACCATGACCGTTCAGGCGTCATTGTTCAAGACCTCGCTGCCTCAAGGTCATCCACCCTTTTGCAGTAAGCCGTTCCAGACTCGATGACCTGAAGTCACACGACCGACAGCTCGGACATACCTGCGTCCGCACAGTCGCAGCTGCCCATGCAACCGCTTGAACGCACCTCTCCCCTGCAACCACAACCTACGCCACTGGGACAGCACCCCTCGGCAAATGCAGCAACCACCGATTGGAGACTACTTGAGCTTGGTCCAAGAGCCTACAAAAGTGGCTGCCACCATTGCGTTAGGGACTCTCAGGCCTGGCTGGACGTAGTCAACACCAGCCCTGGCTTCTCCAGTGGCCACTTCCGCCTGCGATAACAACTCCGGGTTCTGTATGCATTAAACCCATCATCCTGGTGCCTTCCATATTCTCCCCCAACCTGGGGTTTGACCTGGTGGTTGTAGCGCCCAGAGCACTTACTCTGGCCACCCAGCCGTTAAAAACACTTTGTGGATACTGACCCTCTTCATTTGAAATACTAACTATTCAACATCATTACTTGGGGTCGCTTGCAGGCAAACGGTTGGTTGGATTTTGGCGGACCGTAGTGGTTGGAACTAGAGGGGCATGATCTTGAGCGATAAAGTTGCGCTAGTGAGGCCAATTGGATGCAAACACCAATGACCTCACCTGGCGCCCAGCTCTCATCTTTGGTTCCCTGTAGCTGCGCAGGGCGCGGTAGTTTTGCCCCGCTAAGTGCTTTGACGTCCCAAAAAGCGAACTGCATTGTTGTTCTGGACTAGGGCTTGGGCCATGCCAGCCACTACAGTCTATCTCATGCCCAGGTCTAAGTGACTGGAACTTGTTCTGAGAGAAGCGAAAGAGTGAGACCGACACCGCCGCAAACAAAACAGACGTACTTTCAATCTATTGTGACATGCCGAGAGTATGATTCGCTCCGACTCCGGACTAACTGCCAGACTACATGGTCGTGAATGATTTTGACGCAGGAACCCAGAATGATTGACTATTTCTAAGTACCTCTGAGTTCTGTTCCAAATCTTTCTAAAGTGCAATTTAAAGAAGCAGTATTTCCCTTTTAAACCAAAACAAAATCTACGACCAATAAAAGATTCATACAACTGCCTACCTATTGACGAATGGATCCAAATGCTAGGCTGGATAGAATTCTTTTCCGGGATTCTAATATCTATTGTAAAATCGAGTTGGTGAATCAACACTTCCTCGTATGAACGAGTGAAATCTTCGACAATCCGGTTGAGGAAGAATGAATAGCGTAACTGGATGATTTGGGATAATGCTTATGTCAAGAGTTTCTTGCGGTTAGAACAGGCACGCAATCAAGAAAGTTACCGGTCAAACTCAGAAGATTTAGCTGTATGCATGCAAGCCTTCTGATACACCACTTAAGTACGCCTTGTTATTTAAAACGGCCTATCTCTACGTCTCAATGGTCTATGTGTGTGTCTCAAGTCTAAAGCCTACGGTAGTAGTTAAACACACTACTTGAACAAAAATGTTGATTACACGCCAATCACCAAGTTTCTTTAGTCTCCAATTCACCCGCACTGAATGTGGCCGTTAGTGACTTCGCACAGTGAACCATGGGCTTCTTGACCCCTGCGGCGAGAAGCAGCTGGCGGCAGATATCAGCTGATTCGCCTCTAGATGTTCACCTACTGCGTTTCAACATCATACATACCTGAATAACTTTGAAATGCCAAAAACGTATTTTTACTCGTCTCTCTCTTCCCTACTTCACCTAATCTTGAGTCCACGCCAGTTTACAGATTGGAAAACATGCGCTGTGGACAACTCGTGTTCAAGCGGCATTATTATTCTGCTTGTTCGAAGCGAACTGGCACCTACAATGCTTAGCCGTCTTCCTAATCCGTATTCAGTAGCTTCTGCGGACATTCATCCGTTCAGCGGAAAATTTTGATGGAAAAATCTATGCTGAAGGGAGAAGCTCCCAACTTTCCTTGGCGCGTGTTAGGAGAGATTCGCATCATTGAGTCATTGGGCATCCTATTCTGCCCACCCAAAGTTGCCTATTAGGATAGCTGTCTTCTCTCTGCACGTTGACTGCAGCTGATGCTGGCGCGTAGAAATCAACAACGGCTGTGAAAGCAGCAGTAGCATACATACGCACAAATGCACTTCCCGTTAATTTCGGTTCCTGAAGTAGGTTAATACTTGGTCTGATCACCCAGGGCGACTGCACCACCGTCCCAAGCAGATTTTGAGGAAGCGCAACTGCGGCATAAGGGGAAGTCGGTGTCGGCAGTAAGCACACCTCGGAGGAGCAGGCGCCGTCCAGCTTGTGCCCTCGCTGTTGGTGGAATAGACGAATTTATACATTCAGTAATGCGATTCACTGACCGCGAGATCCACTGCCACAACGGGAAAAGTTTGGAGTAGTTTACTGGAGCTATCATCGGGCTCAACAACCTGCTCTTCCAAATTCGATAGGAAGACGTTTTCTGGGCTGCTTAATTGGGTGGGCGGAGAGCACGCGGGCAAATGCTGCTTCCCGCGTCTGTATAGGTGAGTCAGATGGCCGAGTAATCATCTTGCCAATAATCATCATTGGTCGTGACTTCGCGTCAGTTAACAAATTGGATGCCAGCGACCGGACAATTATCGCACTAGTTCCTGCGATGAGTGCTCGAGCTGCTCATTCTAAATGTCCTTTAGTCAAAGTCGCTGATTTATATTATGAAAAGTTAACCGTAATTCGAAAGTACGCTTTTGATTAAAAAGGATTACATCAATTCGATTACAAAAAAGATAACTACGCAGCATAATCCCATAATATTTCAGAAAAGCCAGGTTATTGTCTTTTGATTGTACTTCTTTACAGCCACCTGTAGAAGCTGCATTAAACAAAATGACTGTTTAAATATTATGCACTTTTTCGATGGATTTTCAACGCCCCCCGTAAATTCAAATACACATTCAGACAGGCATGCACATCATACTCTTCGTACATATTTGGCAGAAAATCACTTCTTCGAAGTTTATATTCGAAAGGGGGTGTATTTATGTTTTAAAAATTTTTCAACTTCCTGATAAGTTTGGCCACTATCTCTGACTGAAATTGTGTTTACGGTTATTAGTTCACAATTTGCATACCTTATGTGTAAGGGAAATTAATCATTCCCATATGCCACTAAGAAGATACAGTAGATGCGCTAACTCACGAAGCGTTAGCCAAAATCCTGCAATGCGTTTTCGACTCGAAAAGATTACTGAAGTCGGTTTGTAATATGGATTACCGTTCAGCCTAACTCCTAGACATTTCAGTTACTTCAGGATGCCAAATTTTGAACAAACTTCTTTCCAGCCGACTGCAAAAGACTATACTATGTAAAAATGTCTGCCTAATTAATATTAATTTCTATCATTGATTTTTGATGTCCTTATAAATGCAAATATATTTCATGGGAAGAATGTACAGAAATATTCACTCTTTCGCTCGATTGGTATACATTTTTGTCTTCTTCAAATTTTATACTTGAAGGAAGGGCATAATTCGATTCTAAAAACGTTTAATTTATAGATAATTTTGAACCGTACCAACCATACACTTGCATTCAGGGTTTTCGAATTACGAGCTTTATGTTTTCTGTGTACAGAAAATTATACATTTTTATACACTATTAGGTGGAGATCACATGCGGTTCATAAAATTTAACAGTAGATATAAGCCATATTGTAGACTTTACAAGCAAAATTGATAAATGCGGGCATTTCGCGGTCCAAAAAATCTCATAATTAGAAGCTTAAAACCGAATTATACCAAATGAGTGAAAAATGAATACCCTTTGGCGTGTTTTTTAGAAATACATTCGAATTTGTAAGGGCATCAGAAATCAGTGATAAAAATTCTTATAACTTAAGTAGCCATTTGTTACAGAGTATAGTTTTCGCAGCCAGCCTGAAAGGAGTTTGTTCAAAAGCTGGCATCCCGAAATTGCTGAAACATTCTAGGATTATGTTGCACAGTAATTAATACTACAACTCTACCTAAGTAATCTTTTCAAGTCGCGCATTTCAGAATGTCGGTTAACGTTTAGCGGGTACGCAACTTTACTGTACTCTGTAGGACAGCCATTCGCGTAGGAAACTGCCACCGAGCAAGAAAAATAGGATTTCCGCTAAAGTTGGCAAACATCTTAATTGATAAAATTGCTTAAAGACATTCTTCTGTCCTCACTATCGTGGGTTTGG
>CACRXP010001186.1:88620-101675 GCA_902702965.1 Spirometra erinaceieuropaei | reverse complement strand
GAGTGCACTCCCTCGCATAGCCAATAATAAGACGGTTAAATCCGATTGGGTTTATGTACAAAAATGTACCTCAAAGTGGTCGTTAAAAGGCCTTCAGATCGGAGTCCTTCAGGTTCCATTTCGGTCTGCTCCAATAGGCCTCTATCGAACTGGTGTTCTCCTGTGGCTGGATCCTTGAAATGCCTTGTATGATTGACTGTAGTGTTCAGTCTTCAGATTTAAGGTGCCTGTGGGACTTCCATTCACCAGTCACTGTGCTACTTCCTTCGGGCACCCATTTCTTGATAGATCCGACGGCTGGCCGGATTCTATCGTTTACTTGTTCAAACAGTGCTTTTTCGTGTGGTATCATACATACCAACGAGTCAGAATTGGCTTCTACGTCTTCCAACACTGTATTTTCGTCTGCAGACCATTGTTTCATCAACTTGGACTTCTACGCCGGGACCGCCAATCAGGTTTCTTTCGTTCATTAGGGCGGCCCAACAGCCGCTGAGATTGTTCTCAGGTTGCCTCCCCTAGCGCTTTGGCTCATTAACCTAAACCCAAAGCAGCGGTGACAGGCACGTTTGTTCAATGGCAGTTTACGATTGCCATGTCACAATGCCTTCGACGAGCTATACAACAATTTATAAGACAGTCGGTGTGTCGTACCTCAGTCCTCCGCGATCTGGTAGTCTTTTTGTTGCTGACCCACAACTACTTATTTGCCAGACCCGACAGCCTGTTTATTCCACAGTTAACCTTCGCTGAAGACCGTTCGACTATCCGTCAACTATGGTAGTGCCGGGCAGCCAGCAGTTATCATAACAGGTAACCCGTCTTCATGGACAAGCTATAACGAGGGTTGCGTTTGATCCGCAGTCGGATACTAACAGGCGTTGTTGCGCGACGAATATAGGTGGCTGCTCACTCTCAAGATGCGGGCGCCAGGAAAATTGCCCACCAGTAAAATTTTCGACGTCAGATTGCAAGCAAGAGAAGCTTTTAGCAGAAGGGTAAGGTGAAATTTTGGATTTCTGTACAAGGGGTAGTAAAAGGCGGTCATGTTCATGTTCCAGGAAAAGGCACATTATCAATTGATCCACCAGCAGGTAAGACCCAGGCCGTCTGATACAATGGAGCCCTACAAAGAGAGGAAGCGTGGCGATAACAATCGACTGACATAAAACTGTAGATGGGGGGGGGGGAAATTTCACAAATCAAAATACGATCAGTCTTATGCTCAAAACACAGACAAATACGCATGTGGTTTTGATTAACCTACAACATTGGGTCAGAGGGTATGGTACGAAATAGGAACCCGCTGTAGCACAGGTGGCCTTCCGCTAAAATACAGGAAGGACACCTATTCCCGTGTCCCAGCCGTTGCCCAGATTTTAAACGTAACCCTAACCTTGATATCTCTGGAATTCAGCGTAAGACACCTGTATTACCGGGGGAGAGAGTTCCTACCTCCGTGTCCTCCCGGTAGGAGTTCAAATCGCAGATGTCAGCTCTGATTTTGAGGTACAGCCGATCAGGGGAGAAAATTGCAGTCTCCATTTGCCTATAGGTCCGTAAAAGTGCTCGCTTCTATGTAACCGCCCGCGGGGACTCTAGACTCAGGGCCGAAAGGAGAGACCCGCATTTGGTTCCAGACCAGACAGGTGAGCGCCACCGCCATGAATACTAACGATAGGGACGCTGCGTAGCTGTGCACTATTTACTATGAAACATGCCTGCCAAAATAACGTCTGACTCAGGAAGTAGGAAATAGTGTAAAAATCAACGGCCAGACTAACAAAATATAACCCCTGAAAT
Source organism: Spirometra erinaceieuropaei (assembly GCA_902702965.1). Classification (NCBI taxonomy): domain Eukaryota; kingdom Metazoa; phylum Platyhelminthes; class Cestoda; order Diphyllobothriidea; family Diphyllobothriidae; genus Spirometra; species Spirometra erinaceieuropaei. Next base: position 99,872 of record CACRXP010001186.1, on the reverse strand, counting down.
CAACCATCCTAACATCATTATTGAGTGCTGTTCATAATGCTTGCGAAAACAGTACCGGCAGGACCAACCTCCAATAAGGCCATTTGATACAAACGTGCATACTTCTAAACTGTGTATTTCCTACTAAGTCCTAATTTGTTTAAGCACTGAACCCTGCCTGTCTTATTACAGTAGATGTGCAATCCCATGAAGTGCTAGCTGAAATTGTGAAATATGTCATCGATTCGAAAAGATTACTTAAGTAGGGTTGTGATATTAATTAACGTGCAGCACAATCCTAAGACATTTCAGTCACACCGGAATGTGGGTTCTTGAATGGGCTTCTTTCGGCCGTCTGTAGAAACCACACTCTGCAAAAAGTCACTACGTATGTATTATGAATATGCCCTTATAAATTGAAATATATTGGTATATAAAGTATGCACAAAAAATATTCTTTTGATATGCCACCCGGGAATCGCACTTTCACTACTAATGATTCTTTGCTGTACTCGTTTGGTTGCAAACTGCGTCAGATTTTCTGCTTGAAGAGAGAAGGAGAGAGAGAGAGATAGAGTATCCTTTGGTTTTAAAGAGTTTCTAATTATGAAATTTGTAAGACGGTTAAAATTTCCGTTCATACGGCACCGCATCGGCGCGTTTATTAGTGATACACAAAGTATACAAACTGGTCCACATCCATTGCACAGTTATATGAGTCCCATACGACGTCTTCTTAACAGCTTAAAGAAACGTGTGATATTCCTTTGACAAAATGTATACACCATGTATGCACCATTGTATATTCCCGATCGAAAACCGACAGGGCAACGGGCTCGCGGCCCAGTGGGTAGAGGCGTGAACTTCTAACTAAGAGGTCGCGAGTTCGAGCCTCAGGTGTTCCACACTTCGGGGTTGGGTATGACTGGCTGACGACGGCTAATAAGCCAGAAATGGACATTCCAGACTCCCTTGTCTTTGTCGGTAATGTTATTCTGCCTATATAATACGCCGCTGTGCGGCTGCTGGTTGGGCTCGAGAGAGAGTCCATAAGGCACAACGGAACGAGTGAGTTCCGTAAGAACGATCGAAAACCGACAGGGCAACGGGCTCGTGGCCAGTGGTTAGAGGAGTGGACTTCTAACAGGTCGCGAGTTGGAGCCTCGGGTGTTCCACACTTCGGGGCTGGGTATGACTGGCTGACGACGGCTAATAAGCCGGAAATAGCCATTCCAGTCTCCCTTGTCTTTTTCGGTAGTGCCGTTCTGCCTACACCATGTAGTTTGGAAACCTTGAATGCAACTGTTACGGTAGGTGGAGTAAAAAAATATATTTGGGAATTGAACTAGTTTTTACAGACCGAAAGATATTCTCTCTTCAAGCAGAAAATTTAGAGAAGACGAAATTTGTTACTAAAAGAGTACAAGAATGAATATTCTTGTGCATATTTATCATATAATATATTTGGATTTATAAGGGCATCAAAAATTATCGGGAAGAATTCAGACTACATGAGTCATCATTTTTTGCGATGTAGTTTTTGAAGATGACTTGAAAGAACCTCATTCAGAAGCCGGCATCCTCGCGTGATTATGATGCATGATAATTGATGTTACAAGCCTACTTAGGTGATCTTCTCGGGTTGAAAACATATTTCAGAATTTCGGTTAAAACTTCATGAGATAACACATCTACCGTAGGCTTAATAATCAAATGCCGTACAATACTCATGGATTTAAATCCCCATTACGTTGTCCTGCACGGTTACCACATGCCGCGGCTTTTTGGCAAGCATATAAGGTGAACATAATTTCCAATTTGTCATTCCCAGAGCTGATAGCTAAATGTCGGCTGAACAACTGTGGTCCAAGAAAAGTAATATGATTATGGTACTGTCAAGTAAGTGGGTGAGTGAGTTCCGTAACGCGACCGGTGAGCGCTCCTCTATCATTGTATATACCCGACCGCAACCGACAAGACGAGCCCGTGGCTCAATGGTTAGGGGCGTCGGACTTCTAACCAATAGGTCGCAGGATCGAGCCTCAGGGGTCATATGATCTGGGGTTGGGCAAGGCTGGCTGACGACGACTAATAAGGCAGAAATGGCCATTCTGGTCTTCCTTGTCTTTCTCGGTAGTGTTATTCTGCCTATTTGTACTATCAGCCGCTGTTCGGTTGCTGCCAGGGCTCGAGTGAGAGCCCCAAGTCACAAAGGGGACGAGCGAGTTTTGTAAAGCGGTCGGTGAGCATTCCCCTACCATTGTCAAGTGTCATTTCCGTCAAAACAGTGAAAGCAAGCGACAACTACGTAAGCATGGATTGCAGGGAGGAACGACTATATTTTCGTGTTGCCAATGAAACATTTAAATCGATCTGAAATTCCGTCGGTTTAACAAAGCTGTCTAAGTATTAGTAACTGATACTGGCTTGGACCGGAAGGTCAGAAACGAACCACATCCATGAGGAGGGCAGGCTAGGAAGTCGGAGACTGGCACAGGGATGTTGCGCAGGCTCTTTCGGTTCAACGTCGTGAAGGTGTGACGACATGGGCTTCTGGGGCCTGCCCTTCAGGTTACCTGTGTACTAACCGGCGCGCCCACATCTGGCAGACAGTGGAAGTGTCATCAGATAAGGATAGGTGCGAACAACTAAGTTATCGAGTCTGACGAATAGGCAGTCTCGCATCATGCAACGGCGAAACAGTCAATGGGGTTCGCACAAATTTGGGAAATAAGTTACTTATAAAAGTGTTTAAAGCTAAAACAGCATTACGACACGGTGTTGCCCACCAGCCAATAAGGTTTCGCCTACCACCGAGCGAAATGCGGAACCTTACGCGGATGTGCTTGAATGGGCAGATGGGGACATCCACCTTCGAATCCAATTACTACAGGGAACCATCACTTCAGAAAGCTACCGCCACACAATCGCCGCTCTACGAAACAGGCCTTAGTAGAGTTCTTGGATGACAGGGGGATAAAGGTCCACGCACCTGCACCCACCGGAGATCAATGTATGCCAGTGAAGTATAACTTCCTACCCAACGACGGTATTCGCAATTATCCCTCTCCCTGGCGTGTGGACTAGTCTGCAGCACGTGTCGAGGGAAGTTAAATCGTCATCGTTGACAACGATCCTGACCTAAACGCCCACCTAATGCACAAGGTTACAAAAGGGTCTAACAGGCTATAGGAAGAATGGCTCAATATCAATACTTTAGGAACTTTGGGAGGGATGCAGGAGCGCTGTTTGACGGCTCCAGTCTCTGCTCGGATCCTGTCCGGCCACAGCAAGCACAGCTACAGTGAGTGGACAGGGGGCATGCGTGCACGAGAAGTGTAGTCAAATTGACGTGCAAATAACGCCCAACGGTCCCACCCTGTACACGGACGTTCTGTCCTGCCCTGCTCGTCACTCAGCGATCGCCTGCAAGTTTGAAGGCAAAAGAGAACGGTCACGTCCCCGAGCGTAGCCCACAGGGACTGAGACTGTGGCTTGATTTGCACACTGTCCAACTGGGTCCGGGGTTTAAACCTCCGGTATGTTCGGTATAAGAGTGTCATAGATGGCTGATAGCGACGACTACTTGCTGGTGAAACGGCCAGGAGACGCAATGGATGGAGAACATAAAGATTAGTCTAGTTGAACACAAGTTCAAAAAGCAGGTATCGCAATGTAGGCTCACTTGAGAGCGCAACCATCTTTCTGATGCAGAAATAGTCTAAGGCGTTCAAAATTGACGTATTAGTCACAAGGTTGACATTCTACCGGAGTCAGAGATTATACAAGGATTATTGGAAGTTACAAAAACCTTACCAATCCCCCACTCTGACTCCAGGAATACCGCAGCTGTCGTTTAAATGAATTTTCCTCAGAATGAAAGTCACCCATCGCCTCTGGAAAATCGGTTAAGATTGATAGGCGTGAATTTTCCTCATCGCAGTGTCACAAGATTGTACAGACCTCGGGGAGCCAGTAAAAAAACCTATTCTCTGTCTCTCTCAGACCGATGACCGCAGTTTGGCTGGTTGACCTTAGAAAACATGCGGGGGGAAGTAGATGCGATGGCAATGCGGTGGTGTCTTGGTTGGTCAAGTTCCGAACCTCACGTCTAGCGCGTGCCACGCGCGTGCCAGCCCAATTACCCACGAAAACTGGGCTTCACTCGAGCATCCCGTTTTAGGCCAGGCCCCAGTACCGCACAGCCAAATACGCGGGCGCGACAGCACACCCACACACACACATATCGGACGGGATCGCTTAGCAAGTGCAGATTTCGGCAGAGCAATCGCCCACGCACACGAACGAAAAATTGCGGAGTTGGCAACCATAAGCGCGGTAGCACTGAAACCAACGTCGAGTGGTCGTGCCTTCTCCTTTTAGGCTACTTAAAGGAGACAGATATATATGTATACATTGCATGATTTGCCCTATTGACAGCAGACCTGCTAGCCAAAAGTGCAGACACGCGTGTTTCGCCGATTTTCCGCTGCGAGAGGTTCGGGTCACCAATGAGTCCATCCAGCCTCCTCGTGTGCTTTCTGGTAGACACTCCAGTTTTACAATTTCAGCTTTTTAATCGCCTCAGGAATTAGTGCGTCGTGAGTCGTGAGTTTCCATGCTGTTGCAAGCAGCCAATCGTCAGGCAACATAATGGAGGTGAGATTGTCACACCAGGGCGCCCGGGTCCATGGGCCTGAAATAATCGCACTTGAAAGGATCGAGCTTGAAGCCACTACAGGCGTCCGAAAGGGGAGGGGGATACAGTTACAGCGCGCTGTACTGCAGGAGGCTAGCGGATCATTGAGACTGCAGGTGGCCGGATGAGCGATCGTTCATTTGGGATTGGCGCGCTCGCAGACCCTCCAGGTGAACGTCCAGGTCGATATGACGGTTGGTATCGCCCAGGTTGAAATACCAAGCCTTGGAAGATTATCTCAATCACTTCAGTGTCGACCAAATTGAGGCGGTGGTCACCTTCGAGCATGTGCGCGATGACGGGGGACGAGGATTCTACCGATAGACAGCCAGCTTTTGTTTGTTAGAACAAGCTCCCCAGGTGTCGACCAGTGCGGCCTACAAGCAAGAGCGATTAACTCACGAGTGTCATATATGTAACAAAGCAATAATTTTGACTGAGAATTCGAATAAAGTCTTCCTCAAGTCTTTCAACGAGTGCCCCTGATAACCTTCAGTGTCACCTTTTATCCCCGTCTTTGTGCACACATTCAAAGGTGACAACCGTCCCAACTGGGACGACATTGAAGCGATCGCCATGGCCAACGCACAAGAGGTGCGATAATGTCTCGAGTCTTGGTACTCCAACGTGTGCAGTATTTGGAACCACTTCGACCTGGGTGTTCATTCGGAGGGTTTGTGAGCACGGTGCGTTAACCTCCGCACGCACTCCAGACCAACGACTACTAATACAGCCGCCTGCGGACGCATTGATCGGCTATCCTCCTTTAGTAAAGCGAGACATAACTGTGGCCCCTCTCTAACGCTTATCGTAACGCCTACTTAATTCACGATATTTCACAAACAGGGCGCTGGTGACAACACACTTGACTGAGCGAATAGCGTTGCTCTGACAAGGAAGGCCATCGACTATAAATGAATCCCTCGTTTGGGTTATTTTCTCAAAAATGGGCAGTCTAACGATTTCGTACCCCAATGAGACAACACGAGATATGTGAAAAGGTAATAGGTACTTTCAAGCAGTTGGTATCCATAGCCACAACCTGGCAAATCCTCTACTGAATCAAAAAGCAGTCTGGACTCCTTCAGACAAATGAAGAGACAACAAATACAAGTGACGCACAAAATGATAACTATATTGAGCACCTATCGTGTATGCTTCAAGGATAGGGTTGGCTATGTGGGTAAGAATTCGTCTGCAAAATTCCGTGCTGCGCCTAAGTATATTGTGGTCAGACCTGAAAAGTTGCCTCTATGCCGGTAAATGAATATTAATTGGCAGTAAAGAGATGCGGCCAGCTGTCCCAAGTAGCCATTCACATTCTGGATTTTGGACACACCCAAGAACGGTTGATAAATTCTCGAAGTCATACAGTGAAGTGGATCATGCACTAATCGGTGTATCTAGTTAGAGGCTAAGTAAGAAAATTCCAAGTGGAAGTGGGGGAGACGATAATCAATTTAAACGGACTGACATGGCAGCGCGCTTTGATTTAAACGCTCAGATACAAACATCCGCCAATTGGCGATTTTAGGCAAGCTTAAAGGGTTAACTGTTTTTCGTACTTACTGTATGTTTGATGACGACCTACGTGACCGGCCTCAAAAACTCACTAAACGAGGTATGTCGTCCGTCCGAAAAAAATTATTCGTCCGCAACTAAGATATCTTAGGATGCCTAACGTTCAATAATGAATATAATTTATGAGCACAAAGTTTTGCTTCAGGTTAGAAGATGGGAAAATCTAACTGAACTTCAGGTTCCAAGCTCACGCGTGGCCGGCTGGTCGATGATGACAAGCCAGAAATGGTCATTCCAGTCGCTGTCTTCTTGGCCAGTAATACGTGTCGAGTTTCCAAAAATGAAAAACAAATAACATAAAAACAGTATCCATCAGCCGGTTCGGATGAGATCTGTACTACTTTCAGATATTTGGTAGTGCCTGGGAGTTGGGAGCGCGGAGAGTCATGCCTGCGTCGTGTGCATACACTGGATGCGTCTCAAGGTCTAAACACGCGCACACACACACAATCGAAGTTTGGTAAAATCAGTCGCGACGGAGGCAAGGGGGGGAGGGGTTGCGTTCGGGCGAAAACGGGGAAGGCGTGGCCTGCACTTGCCGACTAAAAGTTCGGCGTGGACGCAGCGAGCAAGCAACTCCGCTAGTAGAGGGATAATCTGCCGACCAAACGGCCAATTCGATCATAGCTCCAAACTAGGTTAGTGCGTAGAAAAACTAGCGTGGCGTGCCCAATAAATGCGCTATGAGTAGAGAGACGCAAAAGGCCTGTGCTCAGAAACCAACGCCAGCGCTCGAGACGACTAATCGGTCCCAATACCGTTGGCTTGATTATAGGTGCAGGGAAAAAGAAGGCGTCTAGGTGGTTTTCACTACTGACGTCAGGCTGGAGGAGGCAATATCGGCATAAGGAGAGCTACATTGCACTCCAGGAAGTTGGTACTCCATATCGCTCAGTACTTAGGTTCCAGTGAACGAATGATGCAACATACAGGCAGACGTATCTCATGAACTGTGTCTTTCTAGAAAGGACTATTTAGGTGAGGTTGTAACTTTGATTGCCGTGCTGCATTAACTCAAGATATTTTAGCCAAGCCAGGATGCCGACTTTTGGATGAGCTCCCTTCTGGCCGCCCGCAAGAATCGTACTCAGGAAAAGTGACAGTATGCATTTTCACATTGATTTTCGATGCCCTTACAAATTTAAGCATATTTTATGGAAGACATGCACAAAAATATTTTTTCTTGAACTCATTTGTAGTAAATCACAAGTTTTTCAAATCTCATACTGGGAGAAAGGGTATCTTTAGATTTCGAAGAAATTATGTGATTATGAGATTTTTCAAGACCATAAAGTGTCCATTCATGCAGCCTAATATCTGACCATTTGTTTGTACTACAGTGCGTGACCGGTCTCATGAAATGTTAGCCGAAATTCTGAAATGCGTTTTCGATTAGGAAGGATTACATAGACTCGGTTGTAATACTGATTAGCGTGCAGCATTTCGGACTCACCAGGATGTCGGCTTTTGGATGCAATCCTTTTTGACCTCCTGCAGAAACCACACTCGGCAAAAATGACTACCTAAGTAGCATGCGTTTTCACACTGATTCTAGATGGTCTTACAAATTCAAATACGTTTTATAGAAAACATGCACAAAAATATGAATTCTTTTACTCTTTTGGTAGAAAATCACATATTCTCTATATTTTATACCCGAAGAAAGTGTACATGTAGGTTTTAAAAGTTTTTAATTATGAGATTTTTAAGACCGTGCAATGTCCATGCATACAGGACCGCACATGTCCTTTTACCAATTCTCCTCATGAAATGTACAACACAGTCTGGATCCATTGCGAAATTTTATGAACTCTATATAGTATCTTTTTAAAGGCATAGAGAAATATGTTTTTCCTTACGCGGAAAGCATGCTCCATGTAGACTGAAATCTCTAAACGCTAATGCCATGGCAGATCAGGCCCAAAAGTATTCGGGAATTTGGAAACTCTTTTAAAAAGGGAATCTTTCGATTTCGAAGAAAGTTCGTGATTACGAGATTTTTTAAGACCATGAATGAAGTGTCCATTCACGCAACATAATATTTGCCCGTTGGTTAGTACTACTTATAAGATATGCAGCATGGTCTGAACCCTTTAAAAGTGTCGAGTTCTGTATGATGTCTGATTTTCCACGCAAGAAAAGTAGGTGGCATGTAGTATGAAAAGTGTATGCGTAAGTGCAACCGCAGGTCAGGTTTTAAGTTATTCTAGAATAAGAAACGTTTGTTTAAAAAGAGAAAGATGCCCTTTCTCTAAGAACAAAACTTTAAGATGTAATTTGCTGCGGATGTGTCTAACGGTGACTTGGCGGCTAATTCCGTTTTCACCAAGTGCCACCGACTATTTAGGCCTGCCCCATGGTGGTCGCCATCTCAGCCCAAGCGTTTTTTCGATCATCCCCAATCGCCTTCACAGGAGTTTTCCGAAGGTGACAGAAGGACTTGCTGTTGTGGGAGCGGACGATGTGCAAACCCGTCGACGACACGGGCTCAGTCGGTTGGTCCTTCTCCCATTATACCAAAGCCGTTACCCATAGTGAAGGTCGTTAACCACTTGGGACAACAATGCAGCCCTGCTTAAGGAGGCAGCCTTCGTGGGTGGACGACGCTCGGAAAGGTTTCCTGAAAAATGCTTGTCATCACGCTATCAGCAAGCTGATCGCAGCTTGCGCACGCAAAAAAATACGGTCGACACAACCCCTATCCCCATTGCCGTGCCCACCCACAGTCCGCCAGTGATCTGAACTGTTCATTCGCTTTTAGACACTTGTAGACAGTCCAGTTGGCAACCGACCTCAGAGGAGGATAGCTCTGTTCACTGACAAACTGGATTATTGCATGGGTAATATTACGGTTCGCAGTAAGATCTGCATTTCCGAATAACAGCCGGATGAAGCGGGTGTGGAGCGGACTCCAAAGGCAGAGTGACGAAGTCCTGGAGTCGTTTTCGCCGTCGGGAACGTCATCAGGCAGCCGTTCTATCTTCCGAGGAAATAAGCAAACGTTTGGTGATAATGAAGCCGCCCCTAGGCGAAAGGAAATTCGACAGCGGTTGTCAAGGTCTGCGCCTTCCCACTGACCAGCCCCGACAACGACAAATTCTTCAAAGACCTGCACGTCCTCCTCGCAACTGCATCGAGGGTGGATAAATGGATTTCCTTGGGGGAATTCAGCAGCCGCGCAGGCACAACTCACACTATCTGAGAGGAAAATCCAGGTCACCACAGCTTCACGGCCTCCTGTTGCAGGTCTGCACAGAACACGATCTTCTCAACATGGGCACATTTTCCGTCCTCTAGACTGGAAGACAACGTGGGTGCATCCTCGCTCGCGTACGTGGCAATTGCTCGACTACGTCTTCGTTAGGAGACGTGATCGGCGCGATGTGCTGGTGAGAAAGCGATGCCTAATTTAGAATGCCGGACTAATTACCGCCTTCTCGTCATCTCCAATATGAGGCTGCATCCTCAACCCCGAAGGCGGCAGCCGGATAGTATCGAGTAAGCTAAATACTGTAACATTCGATACGAGTGGCCATCAACTTGATTTTTGTAATCCGGGTCGACGGGGGCTGACGACGGCTAATCAGCCAAAAAAAATGATTATCACAGTCCCGTCTTTTTCGGTGCGCCGTCTGTGTCATTACAGGTCACTGTGTGCTTGTCTACGAGGGCTCGAAATTTAGCACCAAGATGTAACGCAACGAGTGCGTTACATTAAATGCTCGGCGAACGATCCTCCAATAATAAAAACTGAAAAATCCATGACCAGTGTCCACGACCTACTGTTCGCGGATAAACGCACGCTAGACACCACTACAAAAAGGCCTCGCACGAGGTTGGCAAACATTGCGGACTGTCGTAAAAACTGAAACGGCTATTTTAGAGGACAATCAAATAGCCGCTGTGGAGGCAGGGAGGGTCGCAAAACAAAAGGTCAATAATGGAAGAACTTAAATCCTGTCATCGTGTCCACATTGGCAAGGCATTCCAGGCACGCATTGGCCTCTTCGGGCGTCTATGGATCCTGTGAAATGTCGATACGACCAACCCATCCCCCATATCACAAAACGTCACCATTACTAGCATAATCGCTCAGAACACCCTTCTAATTAAGGCACAAAGGTCATCGCCACCAGCGATGCAGACGCAGTTCTCCTACTTGCCCCCTCTGCGACCACACATTTTAAACAGGCACTGGCTTGGTTTGAAACCCGAAAACCCATCGCACAGCAGCCAAGGAGCCAGTCACGCGCGCCTTACCTGTCTGTACTGTCCAAGGGCATAGGTCTATTCAGTCACACGCGCATTTACGAAAACCCACGGCAGAACAGCATAATCCAGACTCACTTGAAGCAGCTCTCTCCGAAAGTCAATCGATGCGCGGGAGAGTGGAGACAAAATTCGGTCGACACTGGAGAGAAAGTGATCCACATACCAAACCAACGTATTTATCATCATAAACAATTTGACGCTCTATTGGTCGTAGCTAGGGAGGCTGCCAACTGACAGGCTAACTGAATCCTATTCAGGACTGAGAGTCACGCCGCAATGACGCCATTCTAATGTGGCGAGATCACGCTCCTCCTATGGCGGACATCAGGCACGTGACTAGTATGGACCCCATCATGTGTTACTCACGCGGACGGTTTGTTTAATTTTTCCAACCACTCCGCCCAACCCCACCTCCGGTCAGGGCGGTAGGCAGTTGGCGTCGTTGCTGTAGCAACGACAATTTAGTAATATACAACAACCAAGTACGGCGGCGTTCGTCACTCTTCCTTTGGACAGGTCCTGTCCGAATGACCGCGCAGCCGACATATTAAGTGAAGGCGCTAACCCAAATGTAACCACATCTTCCGTCAGCCGGAAATTGAAATTCTTGTACACCAACGTGCAGAGTTTGCTATCAAAGTTAGGCGAGCTGAAGATCCACCTCTGCGACCTATCCCCTGACGTAATCTCTCTAACAGAAACCTGGTTGACCCAATACGTG
>CACRXP010001186.1:76354-87584 GCA_902702965.1 Spirometra erinaceieuropaei | reverse complement strand
TGTGAGCAAGGTACGTTAGCTTCCGCACGCACTCCAGACCAACGACCGCTAATACAGCCGTCTGTGGACTCATTGATTCGCTACCCTCCTTTAGTAAAGCGAGACATAACTGTGGCCCCTCTCTAACGCTTATCGTAACGCCTACTTAATTCACGATATTTCACAAACAGGGCGCTGTTGACAGCACATTTGACTGAGCGAATATCGTTGCTCTGACCAGGAAGGACATCGACTAGAAATGAATCTCTGGGTTATTTTCTCAAAAATGGGCAATCTAACGACGTCGTATGCCAATGAGACAACATGAGATATGTGAAAATGTAATAGGTACTTTCAACCAGTTGTTATCCACAGCCACAACCTGTCCAATCCTCTACTGAATCAAAAAGGGGTCTGAACTCATTGAGACAAATGAAGAGACAGCAAATACAAGTGACGCATAAAATGATGATTATATTGAGCACCCATCGTGTATGCTTCAAGGATGGGGTTGGCTAAGTGGGCAAGAATTCTTCTGCAAAATTCTATGCTGTGCCTAAGTATATTGTGGTCAGACCTAAAAATTTGCCTCAATGCCCTTACATGAATATTAATTGGCAGTAAAGAGATGCGGCCAGCTGTCCCAAGTAGCCATTCACATTCTGGATTTTCGGCACACCTAAGAGCGGTTGATAAATTCTCAAAGTCATACAGTGAAGTGGATTATGCATTAATCGGTGTATCTTGTTGGAGGCTAAGTAAGAAAATTCCCAGTGGAAGTGGGGGAGACGATAATCAATCCAAACGGAGTGACATGACAGCGCGCTTTGATTTAAACGCTCAGACACAGACATCCGCCAATTGGCGATTTTAGGCACGATTAAAAAGTTGACTATTTTTCGCACTTACTGTATGTTTGATGACGACCTGCGTGACCGGCCTCAAAAACTCACTAAACGAGGTATGTCGTCCGTCCAAAAAAAATTATTCGTCCGCAACTTAGATATCTTAGGATACCTACCTTTCAATAATGAATATAAATTATGACCACAAAGTTTTGCTTCAGGTTAGACGATGGGGAAATCTAATTGAACTTCAGGTTCCAAGCTCACGCGTGGCCGGCTGGTCTATGATGACAAGCCAGAAATGGTCATTCCAGTCGCTGTCTTCTTGGCCGGTAATACGTGTCGAGTTTCCAAAGATGAAAACTAAATAACATAAAAACAGTATCCAGCAGCCGGTTCGGATGAGATCCGTACTACTTTCAGGTATTTGGTAGTGCCTGGGAGTTGGGAGCGCGGAGAGTCATGCCTGTGAGTCGTGTGCATACACTGGATGCGTCTCAAGATCTACACACGCACACACACAATCGAAATTTGGTAAAATCGGTCGCGACGGAGGCAGGGGGAAGAGGTTGTGTTCGAGCGAAAACGGGGAAGGCGTGGCCTGCACTTGCCGACTAAAACTTCGGCGTGGACGCAGCGAGCAAGCAACTCCGCTAGCAGAAGGAAAATCTGCCGACCAAACGGCCAATTCGATCATAGCTCTAAACTAGGTTAGCGCGTAGAAAAACTAGCGTGGCGTGCCCAATAAATGCGCTATGAGTAGAGAGACGCAAACGGCCTGTGCTCAGAAAGCAACGCCAGCGCTCGAGACGATTAATCAGTCCCAATACCGTTTGCTTGATTATAGGTGCAGGAAAAAAGAAGGCGTCCAGATGGTTTTTACTGACGTCAGGCTGGAGGAGGCAATATCGGCATAAGGAGAGCCACATTGCACTCCAGGGACTTGGTACTCCACATCGCTCAGTACTTAGGTCCCGGTGAACGAATGATGCAACATACACGCAGACACATCTCATGAAATGTTGGCCGCAATTCTGAAATGTGTCTTACTAGAAAGGACTATTTAGGTGAGGTTGTAACTTTGATTGTCGTGCTGCATTAACTCAAGATATTTCAGCCAGGCCTGCATGAATCGTACTCAGGAAAAATCGACAATATGCATTTTCACATGGAATTTCGATGCCCTTACAAATTTAAGTATATTTTATAGGAAGCGCGCTCAAAAATATTCTTTCTTGTACTCATTTGGTAGTAAATCATGTGTTCTTCAAATCTCATATTGAAAGAAAGAGTACTTCTCGATTTCGAATAAAGTGTGTGATTATGAGATTTTTCAAGACCACTTATGCAGCATATCTGTCCGTTGGTTAGTACTACTTATAAGATATACAGCATGGTCTGAACCCTTTAAAAATGTCGAGATCTATATGATGTCTGAGTCTCCACGCACGAAAAGTAGGCAGCATGTAGTGTGAAAACCGTACGCACAAGTGCAACCGCAGATCAGGTTCAAAGTTATCCTATAATAAGAAAAGTATTTTTAAAGAACAAAAAGAAGCCCTTTCTCCAGGAGTAAAACTTGAAGAAGATGTAATTTGCTGCGGAGGTGTCTAACGGTGACTTGGCGGCTAATTCCGTTTTCTCCAAGTGCCACCGACTATTTAGGCCTGCCCCATGGTGGTCGCCATGTCAGCCCAAGCGTTTTTTCGATCATCCCCAATCGCCTTCACAGGAGTTTTCCGAAGGTGACAGAAGGACTTGCTGTTGTGGGAGCGAACGATGTGCAAACCCGTCGGCGACACGGGCTCAGTCGGTTGGTCCTTCTCGCATTATACCAAAGCCGTTACCCATGGTGAAGGTCGTTAGCCACTTGGGACAACAATGCAGCCCTGCTTAAGGAGGCAGCCTTCGTAGGTGGACGACGCTCGGAAAGGTTTCCTGAAAAATGCTAGTCATCACGCTATCAGCAAGCTGATCGCAGTTTGCGCACGCAAAAAAATACGGTCGAGACAACCCCTATCCCCATTGCCGTGCCCACCCAGTCCGCCAGTGATCTGAACTGTTCATTCGCTTTTAGACACTCTTAGACAGTCCAGTCGGCAACCGACCGCAGAGGAGGATAGCTCTGTTCACTGACAAACTGGATTGTTACATGGGTAATATTACGGTTCGCAGTAAGATCTGCTTTTCCGAATAACAGCCGGATGAAGCGGATGTGAAGCGGACTCCAAAGGCAGAGTGACGAAGTCCTGGAGTCGTTTTCGCCGTCGGGAACGTCATCAGGCAGCCGTTCTATCTTCCGAGGAAATAAGCATACGTTTGGTGATAATGAAGCCGCCCCTAGGCGGAAGGAAATTCGACAGCGGTTGTCAAGGTCTGCGCCTTCCCACTGACTTGCCTCAACGACGTGACGGACAAATTCTTCAAAGGCCTGCACGTCCTCCTCGCAACTGCATCGAGGGCGGATAAATGGATTTTCTTGGGGGAATTCAGCAGCCGCGCAGGCACGACTCACACTATCTGAGAGGAAAACCCAGGTCACCACAGCTTCACGGTCCCCTGTTGCAGGTCTGCACAGAACACGATCTTCTCCGTCCTCTAGACTGGAAGACAACGTGGGTGCATCCCCGCTCGCGTACCTGGCAATTGCTCGACTACGTCCTCGTTAGGAGACGTGATCGGTGCGATGTACAAGTGAGAAAGGCGATGCCTAATTTAGAATGTCGGACTAATTACCGCCCTCTCGTCGTCTCCAATATGAGGCTGCATTCCCAACCCCGAAGGCGGCAGCCAGATAATATCGAGTAGGCTAAATACTGTAACATTCGATACGAGTGGCCATCAATTTGATTTTTGTAATCCGGGTCGACGGGGGCTGACGACGGCTAATCAGCCAAAAATGATTATCACAGTCCCGTCTTTTTAGGTGCGCCTTCTGTGTCATTACTGATCACTGTGTGCCTGTCTACGAGGGCTCTAAATTTAGCACCAAGATGTAACGCAACGAGCGCGTTACATTAAATGCTCGGCGAACGATCCTCCAATAACAGAAACTGAAAAATCCATGACCAGTGTCCACGACCTACTGTTCGCGGATAAACGCACGCTAGACACCACTACAAAAAGGCCTCGCACGAGGTTGGCAAACATTGCGGACTGTCGTAAAAACAGGAACTAAAATTAGTGGACAATCAAATAGCCGCTGTGGAGGCAGGGAGGATCGCAAGACACAAGGTCAACAATGGAAGCACCTAAATCCTGTCATCGTGTCTACACTGGCAAGGCATTCCAGGCACGCATTGACCTCTTCGGGCGTCTGTGATTCCTGTGAAATTTCGATACGACCAACCCATCCCCCATATCACAAAACGTCCCCATTACTAGCATGATCGCTCAGGACACCCTTCTAACTAGGGCACAAAGGCCACCGCCACCGGAGATGCAGACGCAGTCCTCCTACTTGTCCCCACGGCGACCACACATTTGAATCAGACATTGGCTTGGTTGGTCACCCGAAAACCCGTCGCATGGCAGCCAAAGAGCCAGCCACGCGCGCCTTACCTGTCTGTACTGTCCAAGGACATTAGTCTACTCAGTCACACGCGCATTTACGAAAACCCACGGCAGAACAGCATAATCCAGACTCACTTGAAGCAGCTCTCTCCGAAAGTCAATCGGTGCATGGGAGAGTGGAGACAAAATTCGGTTAACTCTGGAGAGAAAGTGATCCTCTATTGGTCGTAGCTGGAGAGGCTGTCAACTGACAGGCTAACTGAATCCTATTCGGGACTGAGAGTCACGCCGCAATGACGCCATCCTAGTGTGGTGTTATTGGCATTCGTACTCATGTGAGACTCGAGATCACGCTCCTCCTATGGCCGACATCTGGCACGTGTCTAGTATGGACCCGATCATGTGTTACACGCGCGGACGGTTTGTTTAATTTTTCCAACCACTCCGCCCAACCCCACCTCCGGTCAGGGCGGTCGGCAGTTGGCGTCGTTGCTGTAGCAACGACAATCCACACTTTACCCTCCGTACATACTGCCGAAATGCATGCCCATCTCGCTGCTTTAATCTCTGGATGTTGCAAACTTCTTTTGTTAGTAAAAGAAGGAGAAACCCGCATTTTGAGCTATATATAACATTCCCAAACTATGCTGGATCACGTTTTTTTAAAAAAAAGTGCATGCCTTAGATTTTTGCGCTGTTTTATGACAGTTCGATCGTCGTGACCGACGATATTCATCATGTGCTCCACAGCAGGATGAGAGCAGGGACGATGACTTACGCGCGAATTAGTTTATTGTGATAGTGGACCTGCGCAGTATCAACTGCACTCTCTCCTCTCTCGCACGGATTCGGTGTCAAGAAAGCGTTGAGACCGGAGGTGGGAGAGGGAGTAGGTGGCTGGCACAGCGTAGATCCGTACCTAGGTGTATCACCACACCCTCTGACGCGAATCTCGCAAATTATTCACCAACGTTTCCTTATGATGCCGACAACTGCAGTTTTCGACCATCATTTACAGAAATAAAATAAGAAGTGGTAATGGAAGACGGAGGTGATGCTTACTAATATTGTGTATGGTGCCTTGCTATCAAAGGGATTCGTCGAGGAGCCGGGGTCCGGGGCGGTATCTGGATTCGGGTCTCGCCAAATTTCCTCCTCCACACGGAACCTATTTTTACGTATGTGGAAAAGCAAAAGCACATACAATCATGTTCTATTTAGATAGACGGCGAGGAGTGGTGCAATACAGCAGGCGTTTGAAGTTGGTCAATGAAGTGCAGACGGGTTAGTTACTGTCCCCAATTAGTGCATGCGTTGTAACTACTTATTTCGCGTCAGTAGGTCAACTTAATTAGGTTTGACGTCTTTGTGGCTTCTGTCGGAACAGCAACACGCCTACATACATTACAATTACAAGCAGCCTGCGTGCTGTTCACACTAACCTATTTATACCAGAGGCTTTAACGCTGACGTAAAATGGCTAAATTACTCCGGTTTGGCGCGCTATCCGCGAGTTACCATCATCCCATGTTCGGATTGCCCTTATAATGCCTTCGAATTTGACACCCATTGGCGACCCGATTTTGGGCCGTAACGCTTACGGTCCAGTAAGCTCCATCCTCTGACTGAATTGGTGCTTTTACTAACCTTGATCGAACTTTTCGTGTTGCCGGAAGGTTTTTTATTCAATTACAATCATATAGGTAACCTGTGCCGTCCTTGCATGTGCCACAAAGGCCGGCACTTTCGATGTTATTTGATGAAAAAACTGGCTGGTTGCGTGCGCAGACTAAACAGAATTGGAATACTTTGGAATAAAGTACCACCATCACTCTGATTGCTGCACGCTATATTCCGCGGGCATCCCTTTGAGTCCACACTGAAAAGCCTAGACAAGGGGACCGCGGAAGCATGAAATTGGCGTTTTATTTAGTCTTGAGTAACTGATTACCGTCATTTTACTCTCTGCGCCCAAATAATCCTTATTTCCTCAATCACCGTACTGAAAGTGCTCTCAACGAGATTTTTAGAGATAGGGTCATGAACAAGCCAGTCTAACGGAACAATCAAAGACAATGAACGCATGTTGGAGCGGGACGCGGATTCAACAACAGTTCACCGTAGGATGCAAGACTCGACTCAGATTACTGATGACTTGCTTGTGGCTACTTGTTCTATTTAAGTAGGCGTTTTCTTAAAATAAATAGGCAGACTTGCCTGATCGTGTCGTTTTTTTCAATCCGCAGTTCTGCGGATTCACCCTCGTCTTCATACTGCCAAATCCACGACTGCTGTTCATAGTCACTTCACTATGATCAAAGTAAGAAACTTGGCTCACAATTTCGATGGATGCCTTAACTTGTCCGCCGGAATAAAGATATCGTCAAAGAAGTAGAGCGACACTTGCAGGCCATCCCTCGTGCAGTTCTTCACGGAGCCTGTGATTATTTCATCCACAGTCGGTCGGAAACAGATCATCCGAAAGGTGACTAAATGTACGTATAGTGTAAAATTAAGCGGAAAATAAAGTGGCAAATAGTACCAGCAATATTATAGGCTCCGGTGTCGTGGCTGATAAATTTGTCTCCAATGCTCACAATGTCCCAGAGGGAGATACACAAACCAACTTTGTACAAGACCTAGCAGCGAGAAAGAAACAAAATGAGTCCAGTCTCTTCTCTAAAAAAGAAAAACGCTCAAAACGTCTGGTCCAGCACACACATTCCACACATGTGTGAGAGTGTTAGAGGTCACGTTAAGAAGGGGCCGTGGCAGCCTGCCTCTCAGCCCACCAGTCCGCCACTCCAAACACACACAACTGGACAGATTACAAGGACTGAGTTTAGGCGTCAGTTGGCGGCCATCTTAGCCACGGCACTTGGCACGGTGTGATAATCTCAGGCTAGGATCACATATGCAGCAGAGGAAGCACGTGGAGGACCCGAGAAGCACACTTTCCACTAAGTGAGAGGTGTCAACGGTCAACAATATCATGCAGACACTGACGACACCTGGGTGGGCTTCTGTAGCTCCTGGGTTTTAGGTGAACGTTTCTATCTGTCTTCCTGGTACACGACGTTGGGTTGCGAACGAACGCGTCCCATTGTCATTAGTGCTGAGGCAAGTTACGGGAGATCCAACGCAGAGTCTCATACGGCGATTACGAGACAATCCCTTCCTTAGCATCATCGCAAATAGACCGTACAACGCAGCAAAAAGTGGACAGTGGTGGATATTCCACAACAGAAGACCTCACATGGAGTCACCATAAATAAACCATTCTATTAAGGTGCAGCGTGGTGCTGACACAAACGACACACCAGCGTGTCGAAGAAGCTAAGTGGAAATACGCGGCGAAAACATTACCCTTGATGTTGAACCTGTGCTGGCCTCTTCCACACAGTCTGTGCCGAACTAGAACACTGCAGAATCCCACAAAAAAAACATGAAAATACCGGTAGTCCAAAGAATCACCCACTGGTATGACTGCTTTAGAGCGATCTCCAGAAAACCTACACCGTTTAATTCCTCCGTTTTATTTTCCAAGAATATCCTATGCAGGTGTAGGGGACGGCGAATAGCCTCACTTCCGTCAAATCGATCCGATGCAGTCAAAAAACCAAACACTAGCAAACGGAGGCTAACAGACTAGGCTCGTTCGTACTTGATACAGCTGTAATCAAGTCTGATCAAACGGGTCTCGATGATGTCGCGGATTGTGCCTCTTTATGCCTGGCGATCTGAAGCAGTAGTTCTGAACATTTCGACCCCACTCTCTCCCCCCAACGATGGGGATCAAATACATGAAATCTAAAAACCGCCTCGATACGCTTAAGGAACTGTGTCGAGCCACGCCTCGAGCTGACGTCCACTTCAACACATCCGGGTGGGCGGCAACGGTGAACTCATGGGGCGAAGGATGAAGAGCACGCCCGAACTACCTCAGTCGTCTTCGATGGAGGCCCCCCCCCCGATATCTCTGCTACATTGCCGCAGCGAATGCGGACCGAAAGCGACTCGTGAGAAAGTTGGTGCACCTCACTAGGGGAATGACGTCCAGGTAACGGTGGTTAAACATCTCCACTCTCCGCTCAACTTCTATGCGCAGAGCACGGCAGTTATAGTTGAACAGCAGGACTCACCCGACGGATTCCTCGTACCTACGGTTCTTTATGGCGACTGACATTTCGCATCTAACCTATAGACACGGTCTAGGGACTGCGAAAGCCCCTCTAGCAGTTCCCTAGGAAGACGGGTTTCATGCTACTGCACAGACTACAGAGGGGCTGGTGAATTGGTCATGGAAGCTGAGGTGCTCGAAACACAGACGTCAACGCTCGATCTCGGACGAGTTACGAGCAATAAAGCTGTCAATCGCATCGCAAGCAGCCACTGCAGGGTGTCCACCAGTGACTTGACGGATAACGTGCGTGATTTTCGAGTGTCACCGACGTGTCGAAAGCAGGGTCTGTGACGGTAACAGAAGCGGGAGGCAAATGAGCAACATTTGTAGGAGGCGGTTCCTGCACAACCACACGCCCATCAAAATTAGCGGCGCGCAGGCGCCATAGATGATGGCGCTTATTGCTATGATAGTCCCCACAACGGGCTGCACTGTGGATGCGCCAAACCAAAACAGGGACCAGACTGGTTCATAGCATGCGTTAGCCAGAATACGCAGCCCACGCGAGCCCATAACTACTGCAGGTGTAGTGGCACACCCAAACGTAAGCCTCACGTCGCGTCAAGACCGACAGTCAGCCTACAATGGCCCCTCATTAATGTGGTCTTCATGGCCCTCCCATTGATGTGAAATCCGTGTAGCCGTCGTAAAGGACTGATACATGCTTTTGAGACCTGGTCGTATGTGGCACGCGTAGGCGAGCTGTTTAGTTTCGTCAGCCCCTGCGCCCGGGCCCACTTCATATCATCTAGATACTGTCTTTCCATCGGAACTAGGTGAGGGGGGGAGGAGTGAGTGTGGTGGAGATTGCGTAAGTCTGTCTCAATATAAACTGATTCATGAGAAAGTTACTGTCCTGCGTCCATTCCTAGGGCACACGACGGACGTCGCTGTACGCAACAGCCGAACGCTCGTGCGCAGCCAAGTATTGGTAGTCGGCAATTTAGGTTATTGGAGGCAGTGCTGATCCACGTACTTCTTGCGTGGATAGCTACCGTGTCCAGGCAGTCTTAGCACTGAATATGGAGGACGATGAGTCGCCATCTCGTCTTAGGATACTTAGGAAGGCAGGCGGCGTGCCAGATCTCAGCCATCCGCGTCCCAGTAGTGTTGTCTTCACCGGTCCACGACTGTTTTTCCTCGGATCCGAAAGCCAACTTTTTTCACGATTAGCCCTCGCCGAAGGCTGTTCCACCATCCACTATCTGTGGACGTGCTGGGTAGCCAGCGGCTGACTAACAAGTAAGCCCGCACGCCTGTCGCCCAAGTAACAGCCAATATTAATCAATTGGAATATCAGCAATCTCCTAGGTAGAGGTGGACGCCTTGTAGGTTGAAGAAGTGACATCGGTCTTAACTTTTGAAACAAAATGGAAACTGATAGAGTCTAGTCTGAGAAGTTCGTCAGGAACAGCGTGAGGTCCGAAGTTGAGGTTCCTAATTAGTACACCCTAGGACATCATTACGCAGCGGGGTTTGGAGGTGCTACAAATCGGTATACATCATCCGAATGGGGTGACCAATTGAAAACGTGTGCATCCCCCAACGGCATCTTTCTGGCTAATGAGAATTAGTCACGACAAAAAGTCCTTACGCCTAATGACAGACGAAAACGAAACCGTTACGGCTCATGACGACCTTCGGGATGTGCAGTTTGGCCCAAACACCCATGACCGGAACTTCCGAAAAATAGTTCCATGTGCGAATCGAATATTCTTCAACAATGGCTAACCGGTGATAGGAGACGAGTTGTTAGATTCGACTTCTGGTAACGGGAACATTGCTCAGTGTTTACGAAATTCACTGCCCACTGTTTGTGGTCTATGGTTTTGTGACAAAGACACTTTGCTAAATAAAATGTCTTTCACTCCTAACTCCCCTTCCAAGGGGGCAGTGAAAACGCGGTGCGCTGGAGCTTTCAGAGGCATCATTTTCTACTATATACGGAAAACGCGGTTTTCACAGGAAAAAAAATAAACAATTCACATGAGAGCAGTGTAGAAGACTTTCTAGTTAAGAACCGATAAGTTGGCACGATTGGTCAGCTTTTTAAGACCCATGATAACAGGGCTCATACAATGGCCATTATTGTGCTGTGACGATACGAAACACCTGTGGACACTTTTGTTCAGCAATTATAAGAAAGGAGGGAGGACGTCTGGTAGTAATTTATCCACGACTGGAGTGTTGCTTTCAGTAACCGTAACCAAAACCATATTCCTTCTCCTCGTGGCACTCGCTTCCCTTGCAAACAGTGGCGCAGTGACCGTCCTTGCAGTTGTAGCCCTCGTACTCACCGCTGTGGCAGTGTTCTGAGCTGCAGCCGGCGAAGTCTACGCGACCGCTGAATTGGACGTGACCTTTGTACTGGCTCTGTCCCTTGGACCCACCTTTCTCGAAGCGTTTCCCGTAGCCCTCTTGTTCGCCCCAGCTCTCACCACTGGCCTGCGAGTAGGCGTGGGTTTCGTAACAGCCCTTGGGGTGACAAATGTAGGAGCAGCGGCCGGCCTTGCAGCCATAGCCATCAAATCCGTCCTTGTGGCAGGTCGGTTCGTAACACCCATCGAAATAGATGTCCCCCTTGAAGGCCGCCTTTCCACTGAAATGGCCTCCGTCGTGGTACGACGGGAGGTAATGGGCTGAAGCCACGGCGACGAGAGCGCAGAGGATGACGAATTTCATTTTCTCCGTGTGGTTGTAGGACGAACAA
>CACRXP010001186.1:58282-75328 GCA_902702965.1 Spirometra erinaceieuropaei | reverse complement strand
ACATTCCGGACTTCATCCGGATTATTCACTCCACGGGGACTAATATTGCGGGAGGCCTCGTTTTCGTGAGTCTGTGCAGTTATTTACTTTTGCAGTTTTCCCATTTTTTCTTCCATTTTGTCTGTAAGAAACACAGCATTCCCACCTACAGTTAAGTTTTTGCCTTACCTATTTTTCTTTGTTGCTTTAATTGCCGTTTACACTACATATATAGAGAAAATGAAAAGGAAGTAACATGAAAGAAGTGTAAGGGGAACAACACAAACTGTGCAGATGAGCTCAGAATTTTATGCGTTAACAGTATTTAAAGGCATTTGAACACGGTTTGTTGATTAAATACAGTAGATAGTTGGAGCACACATAAGATAAAGGAAAAGAAGTAAAAATTGTTAGTCTGCAAGCATCATTGTGAATGCGAGCAGCGGTCTGCGACGTGGTCCAACATTAATAAATTACATATGCATATTTTATTTGAATATTGTTATCAGCATCGTCATAACACTAAATTTTCAACGTTGGCTATCAAGATGGCTGTAGTCCGCCGCAACTGTGGTGCGCGCTCCGGTGTTGATTTAGCCTCCGTTTAAAAGTGTCTACGGACCCCAACATAGCAACATCCTCGGGCAAAGCATTCCATGCTGCAGCCATTCTGTTGGAGAAGAACTTTCGTGTGTCTAGCCGGGCACCAGTCACACGTTGTTTGAATGGATGGCCTCTCAGTCCAGTCGTAGGCGCCAAATTGAAGAAATCTTCTGATGCGAGACAGAAGCCCTAGTTGCGCACGATGCGGAAAGCTTGTACTAGCCCCCTACGTAGCTGTCTGTAACTTAAAGAGAAGAGGTCAATATTAGCCAATCGCGTTTCGTAGAAGCAAGTTTCGTTGCTCTCCGTTGAACTTCTTCGGCCATGCCGAGGTCTTTGGCGGTCGAGGGTCTCCATGCTTGATAGCAAACTCCAGGTGCGGTCGCACAAAAGTTTGAAAGACCTTGGCGAAGCAATCTTCATCAAAGCAGGAATGCGCCCGTTTGACGAGGTATAGAATGGACATCGCCGACTTGGCTATCTTTGAGTGGGGCAGAAAAGTCTTGAACGAGGTTGTGATCCATACACACAAGTCCTTCTGGGCGTCCACTTCTTGAAGTGGTTTGCCAGCGAGACGGTTGACCATGCGGATAGGAGAGCTGGTTCCGCCGACGCGTAGGAAGTTACACTTGTTTACGTTGAACGGTAGAAGCCAGTCTTTTGACCATTGTTCGAGGCGGTCTAGATTTGTCTGCGATCGCTCATCCTCAAATTCGTTTCCTATGACACTCCAGATCTTTATGTCATCAGCAAACATTGAGACATCGCAATCCAGTTCGTTCGCGCAGTCGTTGACGTATACGAGGAACAGTGTAGGGCCAAGAACATAGCCTTGGGGAACACCACTCCTAACGGCAACCTCAGCCGACTGCTGGTCACTGACGTGGACGGATTGAGAGCGGCCGGGTAAAAAGCTTCGAATCCACATCAGAGGCTTACCTCGCACTCCTATACGGCTGAGTTTTTATAGAAGGCGGTGGTGAGGCGCATTGTCGAAGACCTTTTTAAAGGCGATTTAGATGGCATTCACCATATGTCCTCTATCAATAGCCCGAGTCCAGTGTTCCAGACAATAGAACAACTTTGTCCCACAGGATCTGCGTTTTCGGAATTCGTGCTGGGAATCGGAAAGCAGATGGTTTTGTTCAAGGAACTTCATTAGTTGTTGCTTTATTATTTTCTCCATAATCTTGTAGCATATGGAGGTGAGACTGACCGGTCTTTAATTTTTTGTAGAGAGCCGACTTCCGCCCTTATACAGCGGCGTAATCCTTGTCGACTTCAAGTCGGGTGGCAGATATCCGGTCGCGGAGGATGTATGGAAAAGCGTGGAGAGTGGTTTAGCTAACTCGCTGGCCAGTTCCTTCAAAATCCTCGCCGGAATCGCATCGCGACCTGGTGATTTTGATTCCTTTAGCCTCATTAACTCCGTCAGAACCATGTCCTCAGTGAAGTGAACGGTCTCCATAACTGTTGTGTCTTCGAAGGCTTTGTTGCAACTAAGCAGTGTGAATGTGTGCAGCATGTGAGCTACAATCGTCAAATTAGATCCCAAGATTCAGAAAGACGGGACGCACCAGAATGAGGGGTTTATTTTACACAGAACCCGGAGTTGTCCTATCGGGTGGCGGTGGCCACTGGCGAAGCCATGGCTGGTGTTGACTGCGTCCAGTCATGCCTGAGAGTCCTTGAGATAGTGGTGGCAGCCGCTTTTTTAGGCGCGTGGGCTATGCTCAAGTGCTGTCCAGTACGTGTGTGTTGCATTTACTGAAGGGTGATGTCCAAGTGGCTTGTTTTGCTGGTTTCAGGGGGAGGTGCGTTCAAGTGGCCGCATGGGCAGCTGCGGCTGTGTGGCTGTCGAATGTAGTGTGGTCGACACGATAAAGGTTCCCAATCAAAAGTCAGGGAAGACGGTTTGAGTTGGACAACCTCTACTGCCTGTGGAAGTGCGTACACAAGGGCTCTGTAGGCAGTCGCCGCGAGCGCGCTCCAAGCAAGCTGTTGTCGGTGTCCGTCCTCGGGGTGTTGTGTGAGCGCGTGTGTTCGCCCTTCGTTGTCTCCACGTCGCCAGCCAATCAGAGTGGGTACATCGTTGATTGGCTTCGAGCACTCGCGCGTCCCAGCAGCGTATCGACACGGAGTGTGAGGCGGACAGGACGGCAGCGTGACAAAGGCGGAGGGCGAGGAGACGCGAACTGCCACAGTACCCCCAGGCTAGACCGAAGGCGGCGCGAAGCGATGCCGGAGGAACTGTTGATGTCTAAAAAACATGAGTAACCAAACGGTCAGGAAAGTGAACATGGCGTCCACTACGGGTGATATATACAGGGGGCACAGGAGTAGAGTGAGTATGGCTCGCGGTTACAGTGTTGTTGGTTGACGAAGGAGTAGTTGCAGTTGTGGGTTGCGGACATGGGGGCAAAGAAAGTATACGGGACGGAGGGATAGAGGGCAAGGGAGGGAAGGGCGAGGTAGTGGACAGGGTGAATGAGCAGGGGATGGGGAAGATGGAGGAACAGGGGTTAGGGGGTCAGCACATTTTCGTCCTTGTGACAGGTCCGGCGGCTCCTCTGCAACAGCAACCTTGAACCGATCGACACTAATCACATCCTCCTTGTCACTGCGAAGAATCCGGAAGGTTTTGGCGTTGCGCGCGAACACGCGGAACGGTCCTTCATATGGTGATTCCAGCGGCTGGCGCACACGGTCACACCGGACGAACACATGAGTACGCATTCTCTAATTCCTGACTCTGCCCTTCTCATAGATGACTTCGATTTTTACCGCCAAGACCGCACGACTAGGCGTGGGGGTGGTTGTCTTCTTTCTCTTAAATCCTACCTAAAGCACTCTCCCTATTACTTGGATGTTTCCTCATTCACGGGAAACTTCTGCTTTGCATCTGTTATTCTCTCGCCGCAAAGAAAGGCAATTATTGGCTGTATCTACAATCCCCCAAATTCTTTAGCCAGTGATGATTCTCAACTCTGTTAAATTTTTAAATTAATTTCGGAAGCTGCTTTCGATGTTAAAATAATCAGTGGGGATTTTAACCTTCCTGAAATAGACTGGGTTTCCAATAGCTGTCCACCCAGATTCCAGCCCTTTCAAGATATTGTCAATTTTTCTAATTGGTCCCAACTGGTGCGCTCTCCAACAAGAGATAATCACATTTTAGATCTACTCTTTACCAATGACATTGCTCCTCTTTCTGTTGCTTTAAAAAAGGACCTCTTTGACAGTGACCACGTGTTAATTCATTGTTGCCTACCGCTTGCCTTTTCAAAAAAGACAAGCGCTGTTCAGACTTTCATGAACTACGACTGCGTAGATAGCGACTTAATAAATAACTATATGAGATCCTTGGATTGGTGTGGCTTCCTCACTTGTAGCGATGTAACCATTCTTCGTGATGTCATGTCCAATGTTTCCAAGGACATTCTAGAGTTTGTGCCGCGTAGATATCTCAAGTCTAATTCTTCAGATTCCCTTGTTCCTCATTTTCTTCAGAACAGACTAAAAAAGTAGAGGCGACAACTGCGTGACCCATCCACTAGTTTCTTATCTGTTCATCTTAGAATCACAGAGATATTTGAGATGGCCTCAAGGATGCGCCAAGCGCGCGACAGGCAAAGAGAATCAATTGCTCTCAGTGGTTCGAACCCTGGCAAATCCGTCGCTAACATCTTCCGTCATCGGTCCTCCTCTAAGCGTGGTCACGAACTTCCACCCATGCCAAATGATAACAAAGTCTTCCTCATCGATGACACTGACAAGGCGGAGTTGTTTAGTGCTTTCTTTGCAAAACACCTTGCTACCGAGTCCGATCCGGTCCCTTTCTTTCGATCACTTTCAGATAGGACACTTAGTACAATTGATGTCTCCTCAGATCTCATTAAGAAACACATAAGCCGTTTGAAATACTCACACTGCTCCGGAACGGACGGGATTCCGAATTCGATTATTAAACAAGCGTCCGACCTTCCCATATTGCTCAGTCATTTATTCTTTGTTTATATTTCAAAAGGATTCCTTCCTGAAACATGGAAAACGTCAATTATCATTCCCGTTTTCAAGTCAGGATCTCGGTCCGATGTTAATAACTATCGGGGCGTGCACAAAACGCCGTCTCTAGCAAAACTTCTTGAAAGGATTATTTTCAATGAAATTCTCGACTTCTGTCTAGCTAATTGGCTTCTGAGCTCTAGTCAGCATGGATTTTTATCTGAACGATCCTGCGAAACATGCCACTTGGTTTTTCTTAATCTAATCACTTCTCTTCGTAATGAGAGGCAGTCAGTGGTAGTTATTTACTTTGATCTTAGCAAAGCCTTTGACAAGGTGCCCCATAAACGTCTTTTAGTAAAATTGGAAGCTCTTGGCATCCAGCCGCCTCTACTCGACTTCATCAGGTCCTATCTGTCCAACCGATATCAGAAAGTCATGGTCCGTAATAGCTACTCGACACCCCACTCGATCACAAGTGGCGTACTTCAAGGAACGGTTCTGGGTCCGCTACTCTTCCTTCTGTACATCAATGATATTTCGACTGAACTCGGAAATTCGCAAACTTTTACTTATGCCGATGACCTCAAGTGTGTTTACTCATACTCTAAGGACACCACAAACGTTTGTGTTGAAAACATTAATGCCGATTTACTACGTTTAAGCAGATGGGGTTCGACATGGCAGATGGAGTTTTCATCATGCAAGTGTAGTTTCATGTCTTTTGGTCCTACCAAACTTCCTGGTCCCATAATTTTTCAGAATAACCCACTCTCAGAATGCCTCACCATAAAGGACGTAGGTCTAAGTTATACAAATAAACTTGCTTTATCACCTCATGCAGATAGAATCTCTGCCAAAGCCGCGCAGATATGTGGATTCATATCGCATAATTTTTTCCTTCCGGAAATGAAGCTAAGACCTTATCAAACGTTTGTTCTTCCAGTCCTCGAATATTTCTGTCCTTTCTTCGGTTTAATGAACGCCTGTGACCGTAATAAAATCGAAAATGTTCAGAGGGTTTTCACCCGGAAACTGTTCTCTCAAGCTTCGTCCAGTATTTCTTATACTCAGAGATGTCAGCTGGCGAACATTAAGTTTTTGAGGGTTAGAAGACTCGAAGCTGGCCTTTGCTTCCTTTTTCGCATCAACTCTAGCTCCAGTCTTCCGCACATTGACACTCTCACTCCGGGAGATCGGTCTTATGCCACGCGCAACTCCTGCATGGTGATTCCGCCACCTTTTTGTACTACATCTAAGCGCTCCCTCTTCTTTGCTTCCAAATATGCCTTCCTTTGGAATAATCTTCCGCCTGAAATTAGATTATCGCCTAAGTTACTGGTATTCAAGTCGAAATAACGCAACCATCTTACACCGGAAAGCATAAAGGCACTGTTAACGGTCTCATTCCCGAACACTCAGATTCTTGACTTCGAGAAGGGTCCTCCTGGGATTTAGTGGTAGATTAAGTGGTAACTCTTAATTATATCATTAGAAACCCCTGTTTCGAATTGGTTTCTAAATCCATTGCTATCCTTCCCCCCATAGCGACAATTTTCGCGGTTTTTGATGTCATCTCTCGCATTCCGACCTCATGCGGTCTGTCGACGCTCACGGCGGAACCCTCAGTATTCACTGTCTACTAGTAGTTCGGTCGTACCTCCCTTCCTCACTGCCCGGCTGAGCTTGAAGCGTGCTGTGGCCGATCGCATCTCGGTTCCTCTCGTCTGGCCTCTTTGACGCGGCGTACCAATCAGGCCCAGACGATCTCAATTGTGAATCCCGTATACAATGACATTTGCAAGCCACTCCTGTCTGACCCTCATTCGTACCCATCAAGGCTGACATTTATTGCTACCCTGACGATGACCGACAACATTCCGTTATATACCGCCACCTACAGGCCAGTCCTGCTCGCTTTTTTCTGTTATTATTTTTATGGAGGGGTTTTTTTTCTCCTGTAAAATTAATCCAATCCTTTTTAACTTTTTTTAAGGAGTTTTTTTCCCCCCTCAATCATCATGTTTCTCAATGGACTTCTAATTTAGAAACTAGGAATTGCATTTTGTAAAGATTCGGCCTACCTCGTCTAAAACTCGCATGCAAATTTATTTTAACTTGATTGATTGATGGGACCCCGACGTGTCTTTAATAAAAATTACCTATTTATCTATCTATCTAACTTGTCCAAGTCTTTTTCGACATAAGATTCAGTCATTGGAGTTCGAGGTGGAACCGGGGAAAGCGAGTGCATAAATTGTCGCAAACGGTGCACAAGATTGTCTGGGGTCTCGTCGGCGCCACGAGAGGTTGGAGTGGTCATTTCGCCTGGCAGTCGGAGGGTAGTGCCGAAAACTAATTCAGCTGCGCTACAGCCCAGATCCGACTTCAGAGCTGCGCGGATGCCGAGGAGTGCAAGAGGAAGGTTGTCCGACCAGTTTCCTGGGTCTTCTACGCACGCAGAGCGGTCTTTAGCTGACGATAAAAACTTTCCACCATACCGTTGACAGCTGGATGGTATGATGTCTTCCGAATGCGTGTGCAGCCAAAGAAAATGAACAGCGTTTTGAAGAGAGCCGACTCAAACTGGGCACCACGATCAGTCGTAACCGTGGATGGGGCATCAAACATGGCGACCCAACGACTGACGAAGGCTTTCACGATTGTTTCAGCCTGAACATTCGGCAAAGGAATAGCTTCAGCCCAGCGAGTATATCGATCTACATATGAAAGAGGTAGGTGAAACCATTGGATGGAGGCAAGGGGCCTACAACATCCAGGTGCACATGGCTGAACCGTGCGTCGGGACTGGGGAAAGTGCCTGGTAGGGACTTGTTGTGACGCTGGACCTTGTTGCGCTGGCAGCTCAGACACGACCGGGCCCAAGCTTTGACTTCCTTGTTCATGCCAGGCCAGACAAACCTTTCTGCGAGGAGCTTTTGAGAGGCTCGGATCCCAGGGTGGGAGAGTCCATGCAGAGTTTGAAATACAACTCGACGCATCGAGGCTGGCACGAAAGGGCGATGAGAAAGAGTTGAGACGTCACAAAGTATGGTACCAGAGCCGGTGGTCAGAGGAACGTCTTTGAGTTGGAGACCACTAACAGACTCGTCATCAGGACAACCGACTCGGTGTTGCTCAGCCGCCATGGCACAAAGATCGATCCCGTATGAGAGTTGGAGGGAAGACAGTGAGGGTCTGGGCAGCATATCAGCCACCTCATTCTTCGTGCCATCAATATGGCGGATGTCGGTGGTGAATTGGGAGATGTAGTTCAGGTGGGCGATTTCTCTCGGATTGTACTTGTCGGAGTGGGAACGAAGTGCCAAAGTCAACGGTTTGTGGTCAGTGAAAACAGTGAAGTCACGACCTTCAAGGAAATGCCGAAAATGCTTCACAGCCAGGTAAATGGCAAGTAGTTCACGGCCAAAGGTACTGTTGCGTGTCTCGGCTGGTAAGAGATTTTTGGAGAAAAAGGTAAGTGGTCGAGTCCAACCGGAAAGGTGTTGTGAAGGACTGCACCTACGGCTACGGTCGAAGCATCTACCATCAGAGACAGCTGAGCTTCGGGAGCGGGATGCGTGAGTAAAGTGGCATCGGCAAGGGAATTCTCGATTCTCTCAAAAGCAGTCAGTGCTTCGCCAGTCAGCTTGAGGGGACCTTTGGGACCAGAAAGCATGTTGGTGAGCGGCAACATGAGGTCAGCACAGTTCGGTAGGAACCGGCGGTAAAAATTGACTATGCCGATGAATCGCTGTAACTGACGCTTGGAAGTTGGAGGAGGAAAATTACGAACTGCTTCAACCTTGGAGGGGAGGGGACGCAAACCTTCAGAGTCGACCTGATGGCCGAGGAAATCGAGTGAAGGCACACCCAACACGCACTTGGAGGGGTTGATGACAACGCCAAACTTGTCGAGGCGGTCAAACACCAAGGCATGATGCTCTTTGTGTTCATCTTCATTCCGACTGGCAACCAAGAGGTCATCAATGTAGGCGAACACAAAGGGTAGGCCACGTAAGACATGGTCGATGAACCTCTGGAACGTTTGGGTGGCATTACGCATATCGAACGGCATGCGGATGAACTCGAAGAGACCGAAGGGTGTGGTGACGGCGGTTTTAGGGATGCCCTCAGGGGTGACTGGAATCTGATGAAAAGCACGCACCAGATCAATCTTCGAGAAAACCGTTTTGCCGAAAAGGGCTCCAGCAAAGTCCTGAAGATGAGGCACGGGGTACCGATCAGGAATGGTAGCGCTGTTGAGGGCACGATAGTCGCCACAGGGTCGCCAGTCGCCTGATGTTGCCTTGGGCACCATGTGCAGTGGGGACGCCCAAAGGGCTTTCGGACGATCGAATTATTCTCAGTTGCAGCATGTGTTCAAACTCCGCCTTCGCGGCCTGAAAACCCTCCGGTGCTAGTCGTCTCGGTCGAGCAAACACGGGAGGACCTGAGCTGCGGATATGGTGCACAACATCATGTTGAACCTCACCACTTCGAAACTGGGGGTTAATTATGCTGGGGTGGCTAAGCACCTAGTTAGCCCACCTCCCCATATGTACACTCAATCCATACACACTAACCCATGCACTCACACTTCGCCATGCGCATCACCATATCCTCCAAGAACCGCACACTTATCTCGATTTAGTCCATCACTCAATCAAAGTACCCTCAGAAATCCTTTTTTCACCGCAGCCCACCTCTTCCATATCCGACATCCTGAAGATAGCTCTTATAAATTCGAGATCGATTGTCAACAAAATATCCAAACTTAGAACTTTTGTTGAAATATATAACCTCGATATAATTTGCATTACAGAAACATGGGCAAATGAGCTTATATCGAATGCTTCACAATATGTCCCAAATTATAATTTCTATCGACAGGAGCGTGTTAGTAAACGAGGCGGAGGTTGTCTTATCTACATCAAAACTAGCATTGAACAAAGTGGTATTGATGTCTCAACTGAA
Source organism: Spirometra erinaceieuropaei (assembly GCA_902702965.1). Classification (NCBI taxonomy): domain Eukaryota; kingdom Metazoa; phylum Platyhelminthes; class Cestoda; order Diphyllobothriidea; family Diphyllobothriidae; genus Spirometra; species Spirometra erinaceieuropaei. The sequence continues at coordinate 65,764 of CACRXP010001186.1, read as the reverse complement.
ACCTTTGCTGGAGAAGCGTGTTTTGCCACAATAAAATCTCATACCCACGAAAACATACTAGTCGGATGCATCTATCATCAATCATCATGTTTCTCAATGGACTTCTAATTCAGAAACTATGAATTGCGTTTTGTAAAGATTCAGCCCACCTCGTCTAAAACTCGCATGCAACTTTATTTTAACTTGCTTTGATGGGACCCCGACGGGTCTTTAATAAAAATTATCTATCTATCTATCTACTCACCTCCAGAATTTAGTAGTGATGACACAAGCCTCAACCGCTTAATAAACAATATAGCTAACATTAAAAATGGATATAAGATAATTGCAGGTGACCTTAACCGCCCAGAAATAAGCTGGGTCGAATTATCGGCACCTACCAGACATGAAGAATTGTTATCTTCAATTCTTTTCAATAACTGGACACAAATAGTTGACAAACCCACCCGAGGAAACAATAAACTAGACGTTATTTTAACCAACGACATCTGACCCCTCTCTATGCACTACGACGGCACAACCTTTAAAAGTGACCACAAAGCAATAATATCCACACTCCCCTTAAATGCAAAACCAGCACCCAACTTTAGTAACACTCGCTTAAGCCCAAAAAACTTGACAAAGACTCCATGAACAACTATATTAGGTCAGTAGACTGGAGCCCATATCTTTTAACAACATCCCCTATGGAAGCAGTTAACCTATTATACTCCGTCCTGTTTATAATTCGAGATACTTTGATAGACGAAAGACTCCCGCATAAGAACTCACTGATCCCACACTTCCTTTCAACTAAACTAAAAAAACTACAAAAACAGCTACACAACCCCTCAGTAAGTCATTTATCCACACTTCGACGAATTAGGGAAATGCACGAACTAGTTACCAAAATAGAAACACAAAATACCATAGCAGCAGAACATCGGGCTCTAGAATCTCCCGAACGAACAGCTCAGATGTTTCAGAAACTAATGAGTAATCATCGACAGTCAGGACCACGAACTATTATTGATGAATCACGACAAGTTATAACAAATGACAACCAAATAGCAAACTCGTTCAACAGATATTTCTCGGCTAACTACACAGTCGAGGAGGGAACGATCCCCCAACCGACCGAGATGACAGAGAGCATCCTTAGTGAGATCCGTTTTAGCCAAGAAATTGTTAAAGTAGTCAACAAACAAATATCAAACGCCAACTCCTATGGGACAGATAAAGTCCCACCATGTAACTCCGATACTCCTATCTAAGTTATTCACCTTACTCCAGTCAAGTGCGATTTTTCTGGACATGTGAAAATACTCGACCATTGCACCTATCTTTAAAAGCGGCAACCGATCTATACCCAAAACTATCGTGGTGTTCACCGAACACCGGCTATAGCTAAAATCCTCGAGAAAATAGTCTACAACCAATTGCTAGACTATCTCAAAAAGGCCAACCTCATTCCCCCCTCTCAACACGGATTTTTACCTAAAACGTCATGTCAGTCCTGTCACCTAACTTTTTTGGAATTTGTTTCCAGTAAAAGAGATGATGGAAACACAGTAGCTTCAATATACTTCGATCTAATAAAGGCCTTTGACAAAGTCCCCCATAAAAGACTACTGACAGAACTAAAAAGTCATGGAATTAGGCCACCCCTTCTCGATTTTCTTAAATCTTATCTTCAAAACCGATACCAGGTGGTGCAAATTCGAAACGTCGTCTCAGAACCATCTCCTATTACCAGTTGAGTACTTCAAGACACTATCCTAGGCCCCCTTCTATTTCTTATATATATTCACGACTTATCGTCCATATCTGTCTCAGCTAAGACGTTTTTATATGCGGACGACCTGAAACTTGCGTATGCATATAACGGGAATACAGTAGCCAATATTCACAGAACAATTGAAACTGATCTCAGAAAACTCAGCGAATGGAGTAATCAATGGCAGATGCCCTTTTCGCCCGAAAAATGCCATCTCCTGATATTTGGCCCACAAAAACTTCCCCTCATAATATTCGAGCATAACGAAATAACGGAGGCCCAATCGGTTAAAGATTTAGGTCTCAGCTATACAAATACCCTTGATTTATCTCCCCACGTCCAACAAATATCACCGAAAGCCACTCGCCTGTTTGGATTCATGTGCAAAAATTTCACCCTAAACGCACCAAGAATACAACTTTTCAAAGTGTACGTTTTACCTCTCTTAGATTATTGCTCAATTTGTCTCGGTATAATGCCCTCAGACGGCAGAAAGAAACTAGAAGGCATTCAGAGACGTTTTACTAAGTCTTTATCCAGAAGTGATGGCGTCTAGGGTTCATACTTAGAACTATATCATAAATACGGTCTTCGACAACTCGGGATCAGAAGACTCCAAAATGGTCTAAACTTCCTATTCAAGGTCACCCATGACCAAGATATTCTCAAAATGAACTTACTAACAAATCAAAACGCCCCCAGAAACACCAGAAATAGCGAAGATATTATAAGGATCCCCAAATTCACAAAGTCGTAACGGTCAAATTTCTACTCCATAAGGTATGTCACTATCTGGAACGCTCTTCCAAGTTCTATCCGGAAAAGTCGAACCCTAATCGAGTTTAAAATCAAAACTAAGAAATTCCTCTCAAATAACAATACACATTTATTTTTGAATAAGATAGGACATTTTTCAAGTCAATTCTTTGATATTTAATTTGGTCCAAAAGGGCTATGATGATGCCAGCCGCTTGCATAATACCGGAACATAACACTAAACATAATCAAATTTATAAAATATAGCATCATTGATAAAGATAGAACAGACAGTTGTATTCTATTTTTTTCCACTCTTTCTCGTTTCCATAAGCTGTGTCACCTGACACTAAATATCCCTTAGAAAGCTAATAATAACATCCCCTTCGATACGTCGTTTCAGAACCATCCCCTATTACCAGTGGAGTACTTCAAGGCACTATCCTAGGCCCCCTTCTATTTCTTATATATATTCACGACTTATCGTCCATATCTGTCTCAGCTAAGACGTTTTTATATGCGGACGACCTTAAAATTGCATATGCATATAACGGGAATACAGTAGCCAATATTCATAGAACAATTCAAACTGATCTCAGAAAACTTAGCGAATGGAGTAGTCAGTGGCAGATGCCCTTTTCACCCGAAAAATGTCATCTCCTGATATTTGGCCCACAAAAACTTCCCCCCATAATATTCGAGGATGATGAAATAACAGAGGCCCAATCTGTAAAAGATTTAGGTCTCAGCTATACAAATACCCTTGATTTATCTCCCCACGTCCAACAAATATCACCGAAAGCCACTCGCCTGTGTGGATTCATATGTAAAAATTTCACCTTAAATGCACTAAGAATACAACTGTTCAAAATGTATGTTTTACCTCTCCTAGATTACTGTTCAATTTTCTTCGGCATAATGCCCTCAGACGGCCGAAAGAAACTAGAAGGCATTCAGAGACGGTTTACTAGATCTTTGTCTAGAAGTGATGGCATCCAGGGTTCATACTTAGAACTATATCATAAATACGGTCTTCGACCACTCTGGATCAGAAAACTTCAAAATGGTCTAAACTTCCTATTCAAGGTCACCCACGATCAAGATATTCTCAAAATGAATTTACTTACCAACCAAAACGCCCCTAGAAACACCAGAAGTAGCGAGGATATTATAAAGATTCCCAAATTCACAAAGTCCCAACGATCAAATTTCTACACCATAAGATATGCGACTATCTGGAATTCTCTTCCAGGTTATATCCGGAAAAGTCGAACCCTAATCGAATTTAAAATAAAAACTAAGAAATTCCTTTCAAATAACAATACACATTTATTTTTGAATAAGATAGGACATTTTTCAAGTCAATTCTTTGATATTGAATTTGGTCCAAAAGGTCTCTGATGATGCTAGCCGATAGAAAAATACCGGAACATAGCACTAAAAATAATCAAATTTATAAAAGATAGCATCATTGATTCACATAGAACAGATAATGATATTCCTCTATTTTCCTCCCTTTCTCGTTTCCATAAGCTATGTCACCTGACACTAAATATCCCTTATAAAGCTAATAAAAATATACCCTTCGATAAAACCCTGCATATTAGTCGTGCGTATGTCTATATTAAAGCCATATTAAACATATATAGAACTATATTAGGTCATAGTAAACAGTCGACCACTACTCCTATAATTTCACATTAACAAGAACAATATGATACATGATTCAATAGTATTTTGACAGTTTTGATTGTGACTTACCATTGAATGCTTCTTACTCCTGATATATATTCATCTTTTCCAGCTCTTAGTCCAGACAACGATGGTAAGCCTCCTGAAAAATACGTAGGAACTGCGCGACCGCCCCCTTTCAGCTGGCCAGATAGACTGATGTAGCGGCCGAGGACGTCAAGCGTAGCACACACCGGAGTAAGAGAACGCCGAGAAGGACTCTTGGCCGGGGTAGACCTGAACGGAGCTGTTAGCGTTCCTTGATACACATCCATACATAGAAGAAGAAGAAGAAGGCATGTCGAATAAGAAATAAAGTGTAATAATACGAGGTTGCACGGGGAAACGTATAATAATCGTTAATAGTACAGGTAGGACGGTTACATCTGTAGAATGACCTGTCTGGGTGGAGAGACGATGCCAACATGCCAGCTAGTAAACCGGTGGGGAGCGCAGCGCTGGGGGCAACTGCCGGGAAGGGCCGAGGGAGTGCCGATGTAGCGAGGAGGCGAGCGGTTCGGACGATACGTTGCGTTACGACGAGGGGGAAAGGGATCGGCAGAAGAGAGTGGAAGGGACACCGGCCATCTTCACCAACATGCGGCTACGCCATCTCCACCCTAGGTCCTCGCGCGGAAAAGTGTCACCTCATTCGAACAACTCTGTCCAAGTCCAGGGGCGTTACACTGACAACCAGCAACTAGAGCAAACCGAAATTTACCCAACAGGAAAGTAATTTCAAGGTCAGGCCGATATCAAAGTTCTTCAATTGCCATGAAGGACATATTATTCATGCCCCCGAAAACTACCAAACTGCAAACTTCAATTTTTATATTGTACATATCGTTGTTTTTTGAAAATTTTGTTATTATTTTCCCTTAGAACTGAGGTTTTTTTTAACTTAAAACAAACTCTCAATTCGCGCTCTTTTGGCTAACCAGACGCCCGAAGCAAATGAAGTCAAAGTGCAGTTGAAATTGACGAGTTTGTTTTAGGTTTTTTTCCTGAGTTCAAAGGGGACTGACAGTGCCCAAGGGGCGCTACAATAAACCTATTCTATTCTATTCTATTCTAAAACCGTGCATTTGAGTTGTACGTAAATATATATTAAGACCATATTAATCATATATGCAACTACATTTGATCATAGTAAACAGTCGACCACTACACTTATGATGCCACATTCACAAGAACAATATGATATATGATTCAATATTATTTTGACAGCTTTGATTGTGACTTACCATTGAATGTTTCTTACTCCTGACATGTATTCATCTTTTCCAGCTCTTAGTCCAGACAATTACTGGCAAGCCTCCTGGAAAACACGAAACAAATGTGCGACCGCCCCTTTGCAGCTGGCCAGATAGACTGACAACCTGTAGCGGCCATGGACGTCAAGGGTAGCACACACCAGAGTGAGGAAACGCGAGAAGAGATCTTGGCCGGGGTAGACCTGAACGGAACTGTTACCATTCCTTGATACGCATCCATACATAGAAGACGAAGAAGAAGAAGAAGAAGAAGAAGAAGAAGAAGAAGAAGAAGAAGAAGAAGAAGAAGAAGAAGAAGAAGGCATGTCGAATAAGGGATAAAGCGTAATATGACGAGACTGCACGGGAAAACGTATAATAATCGTAATTGTACAAAAAGGATGGTTACATCTGTAGAATGACCTGTCTGGGTGGAGGGACGATGCCAACATGCCAGCTAGTAAGCCGGTGGGGAGCGCAGCGCTGAGGGCAACTGCAGGGAAGGGCCGAGGGAGTGCCGATGTAACAAGGAGGCGAGCGGTACGGACGATACGTTACGTTACGGTACGACGAGGCGGAAAGGGATCGGCAGAGGAGAGAGGGAGGGACACCGGTTATCTTCACCGACACGCGACTACGCCATCTCCACCCTAGGTCCTCGCGCCAAAAAGTGTCACGACATTCAAACAACTCTGTTCAAGTCCAGGGGCGTTACAAACCACCAATTAGAAAACACCCAAATTTAACCAACTAGAAAATAAGTTCAAGGTCAGGCCGATATCAAAGTTCTTCAATTTCCATGAAGGACTTATTATTCATGCCCCCAAAAACTACCAAACTGCACACTTCAATTTTTGTACTGTACATATCATTCTTTTTTAAAACTTTTGTTATTATTTCGCCTTAGAACTCAGGTTTTTTTAACTTAAAACAAACTCTCAATTCGCGCTCTTTTGGCTAAGCACCCAAAATCAGTGAAGTCAACGGGCAGTTGAAATAGAAGAGTTTGTTTTAGGTTTTTCTCCTGAGTTCAAAGGAGACTGACAGTGCCCAAGGGGCGCTATAATAAACCTATTCTAATTCTATTCTAGCAATATCTGTACCCAGGACAGATAAGTTGGTGGGGGCAGTAAAGGGAGTTAGCCCACGGACAAGCAGACCGGTTGTGCGGTCGAGGAGACGGGCACGTCGGCAGTCAACAAGGAGGTCGAATTCGGCAAGAAAGTCCGAGCCGAGGATTGCATGAGGGACATCAGCAATCACAAAAATCCAGGTGAATGACCGACGAAGGCCAATGTTCAGGGTGAGGGACAAACTACCGAAAGTGGGAATGGGGGAACAGTTGACAGCTTGGAGGTGAAGACCAGGGCTAGGAAAACGGCGATCAGCTGCAGTTGGGGGAACAGCGCTGATTTGGGCTCCAGTGTCCACCAGGAAACGTCTGCGAGTCGCAGTGTCTCAAACATAGAAGGTGCGACCAGAGTTAGAGCTGTCGAGAAGATTGGCCGCACTGACATTTGGGCTGACCGGTTTTACCCGTTTGCTCTGCTTGGAGGTGAAGGAGCAGGGAGAGATGCAGCGACGGCCTTTAACACCAAAGGTGGTGTAGTACCAGCAGATGGCAGTTGCGTTTGGACGGGCTGAATGTGAAGACTGAAGATGCGGGGTGGACGGCTTCTGTTGGCTCCGAAATGATGGGGAGACTGTCTGCTTCTGGAGTGTCAGTCAGTCAGTCAGTGTATTTGAGGGAAATAGGCTTACGCCTTTGAACTCCCTATTTGTACATAACAAATCGATAAACAAGCAAAAATGTGAAGAAATTGCAGCATTAAATGAATGCATACGTTGATTCACATATGTCACTAGTCACATGGTTAAAAAGTCACATAGTCCGCTTGTTGCTGCAGCATATATCTGTCAAGGCGACATTTAAATGTCTCCACAGATTGAGACATAACAACCGTCTCGGGCAGGTTATTCCACGGT
>CACRXP010001186.1:23349-58178 GCA_902702965.1 Spirometra erinaceieuropaei | reverse complement strand
GATTGATGTCAGACTGACGGGTCTGTAGTTTGTCGCCTGAGCACGACTACCGCTTTTGTAAAGGGGTGTAATGTGGGCCGTCTTCCAATCTGTGGGAAGAATTCCAGCATCAAACGATTTTTGGCACAGAAAGGATAGTGGTTTGGCCAGCTGGTGAGCAAGCTCAAAGAGCAGCTTTGCTGGAATCTCGTCCGGACCGGGAGATTTACATTCCCTTAAGCTTTTCAGTTCTTCCAAAATCGCTTCTTCTCGAAACACAATATTTTCGATAGTGTGATCTCTCATGTTCTCAGAATTAGATGGGGTGAAGCTATATCATCGGCCAGCCTGCTGAGCTCGATCTGCAACTGTGAAAGGGGAGACGTAGGATGAGTTGAGGGAGTCGAGAGTGCTGAAAGTGACGGCTTGGAAAAGCCGTGCATCTCCATAAGACGATCAGCCATCTGAGTAAGTTGTGTTGCCGAAAGAATGCCGGAGGCGGGTGCCAAAATATGCTGCACTTCCGGTGGAAAATTGTCCATGATCAACGCCTGGCTTTACCCTTTGCTGTTCGCAAAGGGGTCGCCAATTGTTGAATGCAGTGTGGTCGACACGATAAAGATTCCCAATCAATAGTCAGGGAAGACGGTTTGAGTTGGACAACCTCTACTGCCTGAGGAAGTGCGTACACAAGGGCTCTGTAGGCAGTCGCCGCGAGCGCGCTCCAAGTAAGCTGTTGTCTGTGTCCGCCCTCGGGGTGTTGTGTGAGCGCGTGTGTGCGCCCTTCGTTGACTCCACGTCGCCAGCCAAACAGAGTGAGTACAACGTTGATTGGCTTCGAGCACTCGCGCGTCCCAGCAGCGTATCGACACGGAGTGTGAGGCGGACAGGACGGCAGCGTGACAAAGGCGGAGGGCGAGGGGACCCGAACTGCCACATGGCCGCAGGTGTGCCCGAGCTGTGACTTTAGGTCAGCGCATCTGGAACGGCTTACTGCAAAAGGGGGAATGACCTTGGGGCAGCGAGGTCTTAAACAATGACGCCAGACCGGTCATGATGGTTAGCCACCACAGGTTGAAGGGTCGGAGGGTTGAATCCTGTTTTACTACTAAAAATAGACCGAGAAAATTTTGAAAGGTGATCAGCTTTCGCTCTGTCTTCAATGAGATGTTCGCGTTCAGCAGTCCTTAGCAGTGATATTGGGTCCTTGTTCCGCGTGCATTGCCCTGTGTAAGTGTAGAATAATTTAGGATTCTCCACGGCACGGTTAAGCAGATCCCATTCGAATTCTCTTTTAGTTTTGAGGACAAGGTCCTTGACTCGATTTCTTTGAACTTTGTACGCACATATAGACGTGGGGCTCCTGTCAGAAAGCGATTTTTCCCCAGCCTTCACTTTTTATTCAGTTCATCCTTCAAGGCTTGTGAAAGCCATCGAGGTCTGTTAGTTAACCTTTTCCGTGAAAGTGGACAGTGATTTGCGATCAGCCTGTGCAGCATTTCTCGGAACTGTTGCCCCTCTTCGCGTATGCTTCCAACAAATACGGACTCCTACTCAATGCGTGAAATTTCAGCCCTCATTTGGTCGAAATCTTCGCACCAAAGGTTTCTTCCAACTGTCATGGGTTTCTCGGGCATGGAAAGAAGCGAGTAATCCCATAGAAGAACGACGTGGTCACTTTTACCTAAGGGGGATAGGCATGACACCTCATCAGTGCTGTCCTGTGATTTCGTAAGGACAAGATCAAGGCCGATGACTTGTTGGCCTTCACGTACTCTAGTTGGAAACGTGCCGCGTTGAGTGAGAAATGACTTCAGTGCCTTGTTCAGAAAACTCCCCTCGAGGGTCTGTTCTGTGCTATTTACGTGGGTTGAGCTGCAGGCAATATGAGGCGCGTTAAATTCGCCCATGATCAAGATATCCGGCCGAGTAGCGAAATGTTCGAGCTCCTCCAGCAAGCAAGCGTCAGCTATGTTTTCCCGTCTCGGCGGTCGACAAACTGTCAGGACACCGAGGTTAGGCGAGCTCAGCACTTTAATAGGCGGCCAGATTGCCTAGGAGGTACACGAAGATTTATCGGTCTTCCCCGATACATTTACCCCGTTTTTCACACACGTGAGTAACCCTCCTCCTTGACGTCCTTTCCTATCCCTTCTAAACATTTGGCAGCCAGGCAAGGTCAACTCACGGTCGTCCACGTGTTGGGTCAACCAGGTTTATGTTAAAGAGATTACGTCAGGCGATAGATCACAGAGGTGGATCTTCCGCTCGTCGAACTTTGATAGCAAACTCCGCATGTTGGTGTGCAAGAATTTCCTTTTCCGGCTGACGGAAGATGTGGTTACATTTTGGTTAGCGCCTTCAATTAATATGTCGGATGAGCGGTCATTCGGACCAGACGTGTTCAAAGGAAGAGTGACGGACGTCGCCGTACTTGGTTCTCGCATATATCTAAATTGTCTTCTCCCCCGCTGAGCCTATTTCTAAGTTCTAGAACTATTTGACAACGTTTCAGCCGTTTCGTTGGAGAGTAGTCCAGTTAAAAAAACACCTGAGTTGGAGCCTTTAATCCTAAATCACCTGGAGAGAATGAGACTGGCTTGGTCGCTGCCGGCCAGCACAACTTTAAGAGGCCGGGGACGAGTCGACACTGATGGCTTATCTGTTCGTTTTCCAAGACGGAAGGCTTAGTCACTTCAATAGCCTCAATGGGTTCCAAAAAGTTATTGAGAAGACCTTGGAGGAGTGATAGGTCTTCCGAAACCCGCTCCTTGGGAATACCTGCACTTGATTCAAGAAGCCCCTGAATACTGAGACATTGTTCTCTGTCGACTTATTTTTTCCATGGAAGTGTGGTTCCCTAAACGACGATACGCTCTGGGATTATGTGCTGGTGATGGTGGAGGAGATGCGCTTACGCCGTCTGTTTGTTTGGCACCTATTTTGACAACCTTGAAAGAAGTGATTGGCAGAGAAAACTGTGAATAGAACTCTGGAACTCTGATGGATTAATCGATTCCGCCGTTCGGGCTAAGTCTATCAAGCTCGGACAGTTTCGGAGAATCACCAAAGGTGTTTGGACACACAACATTTTCCATGATGGACGGGACGTCCGTCAATGCTTCCGTTTCGGGTTCTTCGAAGGCATCTTCCGGAAGTAGCCGTCCGTTTTCCTTGGTTTTTTCAAGGTTGGATATCTTTTTATCTTCGGTTTTTGGGCTTCCTTTCTGACCGGTATTATCTCGCCTTCTAGCTGTTCGTTATAGGGCTGCCGTAATATGTGCTGGCGTGTCTATTATGCTGGGAGCTTTTACCCTACTTCTGGTTACTAGTCCAGTAGTCATATTGGTAACGTAAGCTTGGTCGAGATTGCATTGCAACTAAGCTTTCGTCCTTGTGATTTCTTCCTCAAGATAATTGACATTGACGGCCAGAATCCGGCATCCACTACAACTTTGGCCTGCATTTTCTGTGTCTATACAGTCAAGGAGACTCTGTGACATCGCTCGCCGGCAGGCTGCGGCGCCCGGGGATTTGCGCAGTTGACTGGGTAATGGGTGATTGCTTGATCAACCCCATACTCCGGCTCCCTATTTTGGACGTCAGTACGTACTTCAGTCATACCTTGAAGCTATGGAAAAGGAGCAAGTCGGGAGAATAAAAGAAAAAACTCCGCCTAGGGCTAAATAGGGAGGATTGTACGGGTGGTTGGGTTTGTCGGAGAATTTCGAGAATGCAAGGCCTGGAGGACGTTTTGGCTAAGACATTTTGGTAATATGCCGTGTACGAATCTAAGCAGTTCGACAAGCAATGTAGTAATTATCGAGTCAACCTTTAGTAGATCTTGTTCCAAAGGTACGGCGAACAGTTCGAGACAATAGGCTGGGTTGGATAGGCTCAAATTGCCAGCAGAATCTTCAGGTTTGCAGAAAGTCATCCTAGTCATACGATGAGGGTGGCGATGACAGTTAGGTGATGAGTAGTAGGCAATAATGCGTTTTGTAATTCAGTTTCTAATGCGGACCAACTGTTTCCAGTGGGGACTGGAATGAAAGTTCATTCCTGCCCCTCAAAATTCAAACCACGCGGTCCTTCAACAAATCTATGACAAGGCAAGATGTACCCCCATGTTTTGAATGTGGTTCACAGGAGGAGTGACAGAATTACGCAGCGTTCTTAAAGCGGACCACATCTATGCATTTTACCGACCGAAAACATCGAAACAGCAAGCATTTTCAAAGAGAATGACTTTCTGGACTTTTGCAGCTTAAAACATCGTTCTCAAAAAAGTTAGCTTCGCTACTAGACCGCAACACGTACGCTGTAGTGCTAAAACAAACAGTGAAGTTGTGGGCAGGTTCTGGGCGCCCGGTGCGAAAGCAGCATATACAACAGCTACGAAAAGCCGATTTTTGGGCTGAGGGAGTATCAGAAGGTAAGTTAGAATATGGTTGTCGGTTTTGGAAATTCTGGGCAGGTCGCGCAAACTTTGGATTTTTCGTGACTTTTGGAGGTCAGTGGATCGTCCGGAAACGTCAACCGGTTAGATATGAAAGTAAGGGTGTGCCTGAAATTTGACCTGCTTGACCGGTGAACTGTACGACAAACGGTTAATATTGACGATACTCAGTTAGAAATGCCATTAGTGACATGCAATTTGCTATCGCATTTTCATCATGATCATCATATTTCTTTGTTTTTTATCGTGCTGTGCCTTGCATTTGTTTGTTTGAACTAACGACATCGCATTTGCTCGCTCACTTTTTGGTTTTTTAGGTTGCGCGATCTGTTGGATTTTATCCGCATCCGTCGTAGGCAGCCCATCGCCCAAACCACCCATTAAAGAAAAGACAGGCATGTCCCTGCGCATGACAAATTAAAGTCTCCCCCATCCACTGCTTGCGGTAATCTGAAGTGCAAATAGCACTCCTTTCGGCAGGGAGGCTGGCTGGTATAAATAAGTATGATCCTTTTGTATTGATGGTTGGTATCGGTCGAATTGGGTTTTAGGAGTGTTTGGCGCCAGTCTGTTTTGTTTTTCTCTTTCCAGTTAAGGCGTGTGAATAATCTGGTCCCCTTCCTCTCGATCAAGAAATCAGCCAACAAGGTATGCATGTATCAAAGAAGAAAGAAAAATTTGTTATACCATGGCCTACGTTTAAGGCACCACGGAAGTCGGTGACTCCCTCGGCCTGGCCTCCTATTACCACCGTTTCATCCTCCATTTCGCGGGGGATCACGTACCCTACACCGTCTGACGAAGAAAGAAAGCCCGTTCGTATAGTCTGACAATTACCAGCTCGTTTTCGGCGAGCTAAGTGCCGAACTTTTCACGCAACCCTTAATGATGATTACGAACACGTGATCTGACGCCCCGCACTTCATCCTGGATTGTAAATCTAGTGGGTTTGTGATTCAGGGCGGGGTTCCACAAGCCCATGAAACAGGCGCCGAGCGGCCAATTTGCCTTGCGAGCAAATCACTATCCAAACTTGAACACAACTATTGTACCTACCGTCGGGAGCTGTTAGCACTTACCACGCTCGTAAGACAGTTTAAACCATTCCCTGTTACGGACGTTTCATTATTCGCACCGACCACAAGGCCTTACAGTAGCTATAGAATATGAGCGAAGCCGAAGTTCAAATAGAACGATGACACAGTTACTATAAGAATTCGACTTAACCCGCCAATGTCGACCTGGACACAAGCATGCCAACGCCGACACTGACAATGGACACTGACGAGGTAGGTAATCGCATAGCTGCTGTCACAATCAGCGAACCCGCTCGCTATCATTGGGCGACTGTCCAAAGCACCGACCCAGATACAGCAATAATATGTTACCACAAAATACAAGGACAGCATAGATCAATGTACGCCGAACTCCGTGGCCTTTCGGACATAGCCCGTCTCTTTCGCAACCAGTGAGCTGATTTACTCATTAAGAATAAGCTGCTACTTTTAATAAACGCGACATTTAGCCACCCGCGTCTGTTCCTCCCGAGCAGCGTGATTATCCCTGCCCCCACGGACCTCCACCATGAAGTAGGACACGTGGGACTGACAAAAACGGAAGCGGCGGTTAATCTTCTTTTGTGGTGACCCCACCTCTGAGGGAAAGTCGCTACATTCTGTAATACGTGTCCCACCTGCGCTTACTTCGAAATTACCGTTCTGCGACATAGAGCGCTCTTACAGCTCATGACCACGTGCTTTCCATCTGAACGTGTTGGCGTCGACATCGTCGGACAATTACCACACACCTCGTCCAGCTACCCATACGACTTAGTGTTGGTAGACTCCTTTACGAGGTGGACCGAGGTCGTTCCCTCACAAGAACAGAATGCAGCTTCCGTCATCATCGCGCTGTCGAATGAATGGATCTACCGGTATGGCGCCCCCATTTCGCTATACTCTGACTGCGGAGTCAATTTTGACATCTATCGTCTACGCAAGGTCTGCGACCTCCTCCTTATCTACAAGATCCAGGCAACCCCGACACATCCAGAGGGCGATGGGCAACTCAAACGCACCAACCGCTCCATAATCAATATTGTGGAGGCGTTCACCGAGGACCACCACTCAGGTGATTGGGACGTACATTTGCCATTCCCCATTATGGTCTACAGGGTCGTCATCCATTTCTCAATCGGCCATTCCCATTCTTTATGTTGATCGACTGCCGCTTCCGAATACCTGTAGACGCACGTTTTGCTATGCAACCCACGACGGTCTGCAACGCTGATAGCTACGTGTTAGAGCCCAGGGAATTGTCACGACTCATTCACAGTCTTCCCCGCACGCAATTACGTATCGCCTACGAGTGATAGAAGATATATTTTGGCTGAAACGTACACGGACTTCCAACCAAATCAGCGACCTTTTACTGCGCTACCGAGCGATTCCGCCCGTGGGGATCTTAGCCAAATTCTTCCACCCTTGGGAAGGACCCTTTGTAGTAACGGGTGTCATCTAACCAACTATTTACATACATCACCCAAAACGTTATCACACGCCAATCCCACCTTTACCGTGCATTTAGAAAAACTAAACCCTTCCACGGCAGCCTTTCCCTAGCGTCCTCTGACAGCCGATCCATCCTTCTTTTCACCTAGTCGCCCTACTCGGTAACGAAGTGGGAGTTTCCCCTGACCGACCACTGCCTTCAGGCCCTGGGAACATGTTATCAGCCAAATGGGGTGCAGTTGTAATGGGTAGATATTGAGGAGTAGGACCCTTTTTGTTTTAATGGTTCGTGTTGTACGTAATCAAGCGAGGATTTATGGGTTTTGACGAATCCGCCTTATGTAAGATTTTTAGAACATTCGTGTGGCCTCACTTGGAACACGGCATGCAAGCCTGGAGGCCATGTGTGGGTCAAGATCAAAATCGGCTGTAGAGAGTTCAAAGGAGAGCCGAGAAAATGCTTAGGGGCCATAGGCCCTCTCATTATGCAATCCGTCTAACAAAGGTGAACCTCTTTACCTCGAGTTATAGGCAACTGCGCGGCGGTCTACTGCAAGCATTTCGCATTGTGAAGGGATTGGTCTTCATCCTATCCTTTAAGGACAGTTTCTAACTTGCTGCCACGACCAACTTCTCTGTACACGGCACCTAATTTTACGTTGAAAATAGGGTACTTAAGAAGCCGCGTCAGTGTTCCTTAATAAACTGACATGAGCCGAAAGCACACACTTGGGTCTTCAGCTAGTAATTAAGTATGGCGTGACCACATCATACAGCATTCTGCGAGCAACCTTATGCATGATATAGCGTATTTCGATACTTCTTTCGTAGGTTTTGACTTGTGAGAACTCCCATGACCCGCTTTAGGAGTCGGTTATATTATCATGATAATTTATGTGTATGGGATATTTTCTTTGCGTCCTTTTGCAAAATTTTGTTCCCGATAATCCTTTGACACGCCTGCCTTGCCTGCTACGACAGTTTTCTTTTTTTCGTATCCAGCCTTTGTTGTAAGAAGTCGCACTTTGTTCTGCTCGATCCCCGCTCCTTACCTTTTAAATGTTACGTTGTCCGGCAAGCGCTTTGATGTTCAAATTCTTTCTTATATCCTCAGAAATCCTTAAATAAATATGTTTTACGAGTACAGTGTTCGCGAACTTGAAAGTGGACTTGTATATTTGCAATATTCTCCCCCTCTTCCTAGAAGTCTGGAGGTATCAGATACAATAAAGCAATCGTATAGACTACACTTTCCATCTCAAGTCCGTTATCTGGCGTGGTGGGTGGTCTCTACTCTAATTTCGCCTAAGTTGTTGCTGAACTCTCAGATGCAAAGTTTGGGTTTTCACACGGGATCAGATTCTCACGCAACAGCAGAAAAGTATTCAAACGCCAGCGGATTACCGGACTACCTAGAGCCTTCCTGGAACTGTTATCTATTTGCAATTTGTTTAGTCGGTTCGGCGCTTGCGTTGGTGAGTTTCACTCTTGGTCTTTGCGTAATGCTCCGGTCTCCCAGTTAGTTTGTGGGTGCTTGTCCGTTGTTTCCCGGTCATTTTGCCAAGCATATGAGATAAATGTCCTCTCAAGAATCACCATTTGTTGGCTGTCGGATACGAATAATCTCAAAAGCGAAGATTCGATATGAAGGCTTCCTGCACTCCATTGACACTGACGCCCCTGACGATCCAGTAATAACACTCTCGAAAGGTTTGTTCATCCACGTTGTCACCCTTTCTTTAGTCTGGTCTTTCGGCACTGAGGACCGCCCTAGCGAACGTTTTGTTGGCCCCAGGAATGAAGTTTATGAACAAATAGTCTTCCGCGGACGAGACCTGGAGGATGTTCGCGTTCTGCAGTCTTCCGTGTTTTTAAATGAAGATCCTTCAATAGTCAGTGCGGTTCCAGGGGTTTGTTTCTCATTTCTTTCATGGAACTTGCTTTAGTCCAGCACGTTTTCGACGACGAAACCTCGAGAGGAAAGCGATGCTCTGGGTGCGTATTTTCTCCCATGCCCTTGTTTTATGTGATGAAGTAAACGTGCACTGATTTCTTGATGCCGTTTTAATTCTGAAATGTGCCGGAGCAGCGTAGTTTATGTTTCGCCCAAAGCTTTCTAAGTTCCTTCCAATTTAGACCCCTGGTCAGTCACCCCCTTCGGAGATGTGAAGAAGCCTGAGATACCACCGTTAGTTCCAAGATGTACCACTGTGGAAACCCATCCCACCTCCACGTTCCCTCTCCTTATGTCGCCAAAACCCCCATCTGACCTTCTACCCGATATAACACCAAGCCCATGGCCTCTAAGTCGACAGGTCGCCGAGAGCGATCGGAACTCTTCTGTTGCACGTGAACCTGCGTCAAAAGACATAGATTCAGACCCTACCAAAGGTCTACAGTACCCTGAGTATACTTCGGTTGGTCGTCCAGAAAGAAGAGGCGGACAAAGAGGACGCGAACCTGGGCCGCCTCGCGGGAATCGGTCTAACTACTCCAGGGACCTTACCAAACCACAATACGATGGCCACGAAGACGCAAGGCGTGATAACCGTTTTCGACGCGGGGGTGGTCGTCCGGCAGGCCAACCCCGCAGTGGCGGGCGTCAACGCTACAGGCCATGGGATGAAGGTGTACGCGATTCCCTGGCGAAGGAGTTTGAAGGGGAGTATGACATCGAGAAGGCGAACGCGGAGCTCGCAGAGGAGCTGGAAAAAATCGAGATATCCTCGGTAACTTACAACTATCCCATCCTTACCAGCTTCTTTAGGGAAATGCAAATGGGTCCACGTCCGGGCCCTCGGAAGAAGCTGAGGCGGAAGAAAAGGTTTGCTACGACAGTAAGAAGTCCTTTTTCGACACTATCAGTTCCGAACTAATGGATAAGGCTCAAGGGTAAGTGTACGCTTTGTACTCTAAGAGGATGTAGCAATAGACAGCGGCGGTCTCACCGCGATGACATGCGCCTGAATATGGACACTTTCGGGACTTCTTTTGCACGAGTGGGTAGCAGTTCCTACCGTCCGCCGCACAGGTATCAGCATAATTACCAAAGCAGTGGGAATTTCTCGTATTCTGGTCAGCGGAGGTACAACTGGCCGCCTGATCGATCGAGGTATAGGCAGCAAGCGAACGCGCATTCCACTGAACTCGACCCACCATGATTTTTGTTATTCTAATTTATCCTTGTAAATACGTTGCATTTATTTTTTTTTAAAAACTCGTGTACATCGCAATTGTCAATACTAATGATTTATCAGCTAGACTTCCTTTGTTCTCCCCATTTAACTTCGGTCTCAGTTAGTTAACACTCCCTCGCATGTCGGGCTTTTGTGCATCTGACATGTGTACGGTTGTCGTGGGAACTATATGTTGAATGGCCTTAGGCTGTCCCAAAGTTGCTTGTGCAATGGGCTGCAGCATACCTTGGGTCAGCGCCATGCGCGCAGATTTACCAATCGGCTTTCAATAGAACACGTCGTTCAGACGAGTTACAAGTCTAACTGTATCTTGAAAGTAGCTGCTAGAGTAGTTCCTGTTTTTAGGTGTTAACACGTTAGTATCTTTATTGTCGTGTCCCCACGTAAAACTTGCGAACAATGGAAAAGTAGACATCTGGCACAATTTGGTCCTGAGTCGCTCCCGTAGGGCAGCAGGAAGCAGTCGGTCGGGGCAATTGTCGTAGTCCTAGGTGTCCAGTGACTTTCCATCGGTCCTTGCGGTTACGGTGCGCGCTTCCCTGCTGCGGTGTTATGGTTGTTCATACCCAAGCCAGACGGCTCCGGGGGTGTCACGCTACGACCAAAGGTAGTGGGCGCGAATATCTTGATGCTGTTTTCAGGACCAGAGAGCGAATACCGCCGGTCCAGAATACCGCAATTTCTTGCGGACCATGTCGAGCCACGGGGGCGCTGTCATCGGGCGTTGAGTCTGAGGTCCTACCGTTTATCCGCGGGACTTTTGCCCCGTTGGTCGCGCTTGGCAGTATTATCCGTCCCGTTTTGTCTCAGGACCCAATGCGCAGTCACCGCAAGCAGTCGCAAAGCGACTGGCAACAGAGAGCGGCAACGAGGACGAGGGAAACTGGTAGGCATTACGGGCTCAGCCGTCGTTGGTCAGCCTTACCGAAGCCCAAGTTAGTGGGACGTGATCCTCGAACCCGCGTTCTTCTAGTTATTAGGCGTTAATAAGTTCTAACCATCAGCGTCTGCGGTGGGAAGTGCTACTTACGCAGGAATTACGTCAACCAGTCGGGCTATGGGACGCCACGCTGCGTCCAGGGCTCCGGTGACCCGATCGGTGGACGTACCTCCATCATAACGTCACCGATGACAACCGATAGGACGAGCCCGTGGCTAACTGATTTGGGTGTTGGACTTGCTAATACCTAATAACCAGAAAAACGCGAGTTCGAGGCTTAGGTCTCATTAACCTGGGGTTGGGTAGGGTTGGTCGACGGCTAATGAATAAGAAATGGCCACTCCAGCTCCCCTTGTCTTTCTTGTCACCCTCCTTCGACGCGTACTACAAGTTGCTTTACGACTGCCTATGAAAATTGCACATTAAGCCCTAAGGCATGGTGGGACGAGCGTATCCCGTAAGCCGGTCGGTGAACGCACTCCCAACGTGGCTAGTATTCTCGATCACGACTGACAGGACAACGGGCCTGTGGCTCAGCGGTAGACCTTTGGGTTTTATAACGCTTGATGAAAAAAAACGCGGGTTCGGAGATTAGCTCTCACCACCCCGGGGTTTTATAAGACTGGCTGACGATGGCAAACAAGTTGGGAATGACCATCTGAGCCTTCCTTGTCTTTCTCGACACTCGTACGCCATATTTAGAATGACGGCACTGGCCTTCCAAGATGCCTAGCGAAGAACACACCCAAACTACCACAGTGGCCTTTTTGAACGCCTCGAGTGTCGCAGCGACTCGGAACCGTCTCATCGTGCACGAAGTCGGGACACCCCTGGGGGTGGGAGGGGGGTGGTTCGCAGGAAACAATGCTCGAAAATCCACAACCTTCGCCTTCGCATAGGTCTGAGCATTTGCAACCGGACGGGGGGCTCGACCGCACTGGAACTTAATGCGCGAGGATCTTACGGGTGACTAAATATCATAATAGGTCAGTAATAACATCCGAAGACCTGCGGTCATAGTCGGTCCCAGGATGATCCTGTCCTCATTCTACACTTGCAGAAAGTCTATCTACTGACATTAAAAATTACGTTTCCTATGCTGTAGACCATTAGCCAGGGGAGTGCCTTCCGATCAGTCAGCTTAACAAGTAGTCCGGTTGGTTGATCGACATCGCTCTTCCCAGGCCTGTTTGGGCTATAAAAGCATAGTGCAACCGGGACGATGTCTTCAGCGTCATCAGGATGAGCCAGCCTTGTCCATGCGTGAGTTCGGAGCAGTCAGAACTGTGCGGAACACTGGATGCGTGGGGAAGTTCGCAGCTAGGTGAGACGGTAGGTGTCATCTACCTGCAAATTACTGGTTGCACGTCTTCAGCCTGCTAAATAAATACAAGTATAATGTTCGGATCGCGGAGGAAAGTCACAGGAATGCTGGGGAAGATAATCTTACCATAGGCTTAATTGGACTTCATCAGTATTCTTATTTTCTCAGATCTCGGGTGACCGGTGTCGTTTTACTTTGTCGACTACATGGTAGCAAGTTTACCGCATGTGACAAAAACCACCGCTGTCCCCGAAAGGACGCAGTGTTGACTTGTGCATGAATTTATTAATGGTGAGACAGGTATGTGCATCATGTGCCTGGCTTACTCACTTCTCCCAGTCATCGTGTTTCAATGGGAAGACAAGGTCAAGACGCCAGGAAATAAGCGTGGCCGTAGTGGCTGGCCCATGACTGGGGCCACGCCTGCTGACCCCGAACTCCGCATTAACCTGCCTCCAACGAGGAGTTCTCAGGTATTGCGTAATTGGGAGTGACACCAAGATTATGTGAAGAAGTCATCACAACCTGATCCTTAGTTCTGAAGAAGACTCCTAGTGCGTCTTAGTAGTTGTTTTTAGCAACAAGACTAGAGACCGAATCTGATCTGGACAAACCTCACTCTCTATAATCTGCTGCATGCCCGTGGTCCGTTCGAGTTAAGGCGACTGAAGATGAGCTGGGGCACAGTGGTTGACGTGGCGTGAAGTCTCCGTCCAAAGCTGACAACGCGCATACCTGCTGTTGGGGGAAATTAAGTCGCTCTTGGGGAGACTGGACGAGACCCAATTTCACGCACCTATATTGCTTCCGCGGCTACTTGTAAAGCTGGTCAGTTTGATAGAACTACACTTAACCCAGGGAGAACATTCGCCCTCCTTTCTCGTCGTGTAGAACTAGTCTGATCGAAAACCTAAGCTAGAAGCAGAATAACGATGATTCGGCTAACAGAGACGTTGATGCAGCCTGGGCTTGGAATAGTGGCTAAAAAGTGACAACCTGCACACAGGTGCTTAAGAGTGTCAATACCACTCTGAAACCCTATTTACCCAATGGGAATTTTGCAGAGTATCTGGTATGATGATTAGTAAAACCATCTGCCATCTTTGTCTTTGGAGTTGCTCGTCTACAAAGACCACGTCAGTCCGCCCAACTTCGCCAAGGATTGTGTTTGTCACCTTCTCGTTGGTGACAGTGAATTTGAACGATGGGGTCATAGTACGGGTTTAGCCTTCTCAGACAGTTATTTCGAGTCCAATGGAGAGGGTTTGCTGCAGTAGTGCTGCAACACCCAACTGTGTTGGCCGTAAACCAGTCAATTTTTTGTTTAAGCTGTCAAACGTGTATGGATGCTCTCGTCGGACACGAGAGCAGTAGGCAACAAACAATCCGTCCTTGGCACTTTTTGCGTTGAGTATAATATAACGTCTGTGATAACATTTCGCGCAGTCGTCTGCTTCGTATCCACCAGTTTACCAACTGGCTGCAGCTTAAACGCACAGTTGTTTTGTGCCCCAGTAACTGTTCAGCCGACCTGCCACGAAGGACGCATCCGATCTCAGCGAATGGCCAACACCAACTTGCCTATCTACCCCAGTAGCAAAGCTTGAGTAGTGCGTAGATTGTGGTGCTGAACAAATCCAACCCACTTTTTGAGTGCGTGCTGACAGGGGTGCCGGCCGACACTAGCGCGGGGCTCCCCGCGCCACTTAACACATCCCCCCGCTCCCCATAACGTCAGCATCGTCGAAGTGTTCCAAGCCGCCCTCATTGTGATGGTTAATGCGAGTCAAGCACTGGCCTCGCCGGACACCCGATAGTCACTGTGTGATCGCCTGCGACAGCTTTGGTAGAACTCTAAGGCAACACAGAACTGCCCATATACCGCCAACGACCAGAGTCGATTGACGAATTATGTCCTGACCGTGTCGGGTGCCAGCTCTCCAAAGACAGATGTTTGTGCTCTGGTCAAGTGACTT
The DNA here is from genome assembly GCA_902702965.1 of Spirometra erinaceieuropaei. Classification (NCBI taxonomy): domain Eukaryota; kingdom Metazoa; phylum Platyhelminthes; class Cestoda; order Diphyllobothriidea; family Diphyllobothriidae; genus Spirometra; species Spirometra erinaceieuropaei. The sequence continues at coordinate 43,793 of CACRXP010001186.1, read as the reverse complement.
GTTAGTGGTGGTATCGGCGTCGTCACCAGACCATTCGGCCTAAAGTTCGGGACCAAATATGGTTAAATTGTTCAGGTATGTAGTAGTTGTGCAAAGCCGATCCAGGGCAGGTTCTATGCAAACCGAGAAATCGAATTCAATGACCGCGTGCGCGAATGTCCGCGCACAACCATCAATCGTCATGATCAAGCTACTTTACGCGAGCTCTCCATAACAAAAGTTACCCGGATAAAGGATCCACGCGGACGTCTACGACCCGCACAGCACTGCTAATTACACGAGGCCCATGCAGACGTTAGTATCAACTAGGTGACTGCGTTTACTGCACTAACCATCTGGGTTAGTGATGCCCCTAGTCTTTGCGAAAAACACGCACTATTGGCGATGTTTTAGCCCGCGAGTAGTGTTGTCCGCCAAAAGCCAACCCACTTTTAAATATGAGAGAACCTTGGAATTTCGCCGCGAGATGAAAACCACAACTGCCGGGGCGCAGTGACTCTTGAGTCGCTCTATCATAAAAGGCACTTTCGGAGCATCTCTCTCTCGCCACACTAATTATGTCCCAATGGCAAGACGACGTACATCGCTGACACAGGCATACGTACGACGATTTGATCGTCGTTGGCGGACGATGTCCAGCGTGTGCTCCACAGTGAGACTGGAGCGGGCACGGTGACTTTCGCGTAAGTTGGGTTATAGTGAGAGTGAACTTGCGCTGCATCTACCGCACTCTCCCCTCCTCCCTCACCTGGACCCGATGTCAAGACAGAGTCAAGAAGACCGGAGGCGAGAAAGGGCTCACGTGGCTGGCACGGCCACACCCGCACCTAGGCGTACCACCACATCCCCTTGTTCACAACAAACACTTGACCAGAATTTTAACCAACAACAACCGCACCACAACGGGTCAGAAAGACGAGGAGGATGACTGGGCAACCGTTATCACGAACTGTATATCCAGCGGGAGTGCCAGCACATCTACCTCAGGGGCCAGGTACCAGAGAACTGCCAGCGCACACCAGGCTGCAAGAGCCATGATTTGCTGAATCATGGCAGTGGCACATAATCCTTAAGGCCCAACAGGCACACGCAGTAAGCCGTGCACGCAAAGCAACCAAGCTAAAGCGGATGTGGGGGCTCTTATTGGAGGGTATTGATAAAAACGCCACAGCAGGAATGGCACAATACAGTTGGAGGGGAATCCAACTATCCCGCATATATTTATTAAAGTGAGGCCTTACTCTTCACACAGTGCAAAGTCCGAGTTAAGCCTACTGGAGAAGAGACTAGGTGCGACGGCCGACATGGTGTGGCCTCTGCCTAAGTCGGAGAACTAATAGTGCCGACGGCGACTGTTGCGGAGCCCATGAGAGATAGAAATTGTGAACAAAGTTAGGTGAGTGAGGACGAGAATGATGTTAAAAACTCAAAATTTATACACAAAAGGACTGCACAAAGGTCACTTTTTCCGGTGTTCTTTGCGAGATTTCGAGTGCCGCTTTGAGTGTTTCGATTTCCTCTCTAAAAAAGAGTGAAGAATTAGAATCTGGACCGAGGTCTATCAGCCAAAAAAACATAAGGTTGACTCGCATGAAGAGGCCGTTTGGGCTTAGCTCTTAGGTTAGGTTAAAAACTGACGTGCGGATAAAAGACACCGAAGCCAAGTTCCACGCTGCGGCGCATTAGCGTTCGACCAAACACTTTTCACCCACACGAGAAGGACTGGTCGCTCAAGCAAAGGCGTACCTTCTGTCATACATTCATCTCGCAGGAAATATCTCGTTAAAAATCAATACGTGAGGGGAGGAACTGTCCGGCCTTTGTACGCTTACCACCATGAGACTTTTCAAGATGCTCACGTGATCATTAATGCATCCAGACATTCCCAGGTTTGTTGATGTCGTTCACAAGCAGCACAAGACTTTCCACGGAGGCATACAGGGCTATGCGATAAACTCATGCGCGTAGCTTATGGACCTTATGAACAAGAAAAATGACGGTCCTCTTTAAAACGAAAGGGTGCTAGTTAATTTTTCTAAAAAATCAAGGAATGCGACTTCTATTGAAGTAGGTACAACTCACGAGGACTGCTCGTGGGCATAAAATAAGAAAAAAAAAACACAACAAACGAGTAACACCTACTTTTTCGATGCCTTTTCGATAATGGCGAGCTTTCTGAACCGCTGCTGCGACTGTTGGAGTCGGAAATGAGAAAATCAAGACCGCGTGATTCACTAGCGGCATCCATCTCCTCAACTGGTGGTGATGGCGAAACACTTTGCTGCCTCCTCTCACCCTTTATGGGTGGCTGTGGCGGAGGCCTTACAGGGGGCGGTGATGGCGGTCCTCGATGCGACTGTCGCCACCGCGGTCTCTCCTCCCGCTGTGGTTGTCGTCTTTGTTGGGAAGACTCGATGCCAGCATGTGGCCCAGGTCGATGGTGCTGAGGAGCCCCTGAGGCTTTGACAGCCGCTGCTGCTGCATCTTCGTGCTTCTGACGTCGGAAGTGGCGCCATTCCTTAGCTACGGACTGGCTAAAGTCAACATGGATGCGGCGATCATCAATGACAACGTTATCCATCTTGAAGTAGGCCTCCTCACAGTCCTCCTTGCGCTCGAATTCGATGAAGGCGTACTGGAGGGAAGCACCAGTGCGACGGTCACGAATCACTTCACAGGACGTGATTTCTCCAAAACGGCTGAAAATGACCTCTAGATCGGCGGCTTCTGTGACAGGATTCAGGCGGCAAACAAAGAGCACGTTTTCAGGTGGTTTTGCGTCCACATCAGGGAGATCACCCAGAAGGGTTAACAGCTGGGCGTTGGTTCTGGCCTCCTTGGCAGCCTCGCGTTCTGCAATCTCCTCTGCAGTTAAGTTGGTATCAGTATCACCGAGTTCCTCGTCTTCTTCCAGGCGTGGGGGACCAACGTCCAGCTCCTGTTTTGGGTCACAAAAATAACGGGAGGAGTTTTTAGAATAACCACTTCAAGACGAAGACGTAGTGTCGCAGAAAACAGTGACCAGACCAGTGAAGGGTCAGCAGACAGTCAACTGCCTCCAAAACGTCCGATGATATCGCTGTGTTGGAGGAATTAACCGATGCACAATTCACCTTTGGTCGCATAATCGTCTCCGACCAAGAATCCGACTTAAAACTGAACGCCGTGGAAACTGAAGTAATAGTCGACGGTTTCACATCACAATGCGGCACTCTTCAGCCTGGCTTACGGAGATCGATACGGCTGACCCTATTGCCTGTGACGGTCCCTGTATGCTATGGATGAGCTCATGCCACGGCAAAACAAGCCACCAAGGCATGCTATGTCGGCTCTGGAAGTGCTAATGCCCTCGCCGTTAGGTCCGGGGCTACGGTTAGAGCCGTACAGCACTACCGAGGCAAGAGGTGGTCTCTATGCAAGGTTAGCACCCAAAAAGTCTGAGGCATATAACAATGTGTGTCTCTGCAGAATACTATAGCCTCGGCTAGTTTAAAATTGTCGAACAGAACTTTAGAAGAAGATGCGATCACTGGAACAAGAAGTCTATTGCCCTGCCAGTTGGCGGCACCCCCCTCCTCCCCAATGACGCTGTACCAGACGCTTAGGACACTTGGTACGTGGACATGAGAAGGAACTAATTTCCGTCAAAATAGCTTTTAATCCCTGTTAGATTTGGCGCCATCATCGGAAGGATCGATTCGAAAGATTGGAAGGGCGTAATTAAGTCTGACATGGACAGGAGGCTGGGCTCGATAGTATTCGGTGTTCGGAGATGGATCGGTAGTCGGACAACTTCGGGAGGTTAAGACGTTAATCATTGAGCATGGGTTACACCGGTTTTGGGGCCGACTGAAGCGCAGATACAACGTCTAGTATGACTGAGTACAAAAACAAGCGGGACGGACCGAAATAATTCGAAGGTAGTGAGTCTGGTTGAAGACAGTAGAAGGATCTAAGGTCCCTCTGCGCGGTCTCTGATTCAGCCCGCAGTCATCAACAAAAAACTCACTGTCGACAATCGAGTCTAGATCACGAAATGCACGGTTAGGATTCCGTGGGAAAGATATGCTCTCGACGTAAAAAGTTGTACTCAAGGCATTAGATATTCAACGAATCTATGGGTACATTGAATCGGTCGGTAAGAATCTAGAGAAACCCGTGTCAGGAAATTGTCTGTAAAATATCCCATAGGCCAACTGGTCCATTGCGGTCAATCGCTGCACTAAGAAGTGGCCTTATTCATGATCTGGCAAGGTGGATGTACTCAAAACCAAAGTTCTTCGAAAGTAATTCGAATACCCTAGTCCGGTCAGCCTCCCAATTCCTCGTAGACATCCGAGGTCTAATAGCTAAACAGGATGAAATCGTAGTCTCGACATGATGTCGCCATTTATACTCATCCAACCAAATTTGGCGCACGAAGTCTTGAACAAGAGACTTTAAGAGGCACACGGGACTCAGAGCCTGCAAAAATCAAACGCCATGCAAGTCTTCCTAACCATGCCAAAAACCTACCCGCCATAGTCGGAGAAACCTATGAGCAGATCAACTGGATATCAACAGGTCCCCCAGTCTCCGGTTAAGTGGCAGTAATGGCCCAACAGAAGACGAAAAAACTGCTACCAATCAGCAGGAGAGGGCCTTTTGGCGATGTTACGTTGACGACGTGTTTTCGTCGGAAAGAAAACGCTGTAAAATTTTCACAGCTCGCTCAGAAAAATCCTCCCAAGTGTACAATTCACGAGGGAATTAAAAGTAGGAGCTGCCCATATTTGATGCGCTCGTCAGGCCAAGTCCCTCAGATAGCAGTTTACAGGAGGGCAACAGACACCACGTGACCTCTCATTTTTCATAGAAGCCATTCGGTGGCTCATAAGCAAAGTTGTGAGAACACCCATCAAAAGGGTTCAGAATCACCGCAGCGAGGCGGAGGAAAAAGCACGCGAGGCCCAATATATCCGCGATCAACTTATGCAGACTAGTTATCCGAAGGCCTTTATAGGCCGATGTCTACATGTTCGTCCTCGGCAAACGTTAACAAAAATGCCTCTGAGGATATGACATGCTCCGTCACACATCAGGGATGGTTCAGAGACGACAGGGAGTACTGCTGCGCAGCGGGTGCTGGAAGATCAAGGATCGACTAAACTCCCGGGAGCAGTCTGGGATAGTATGTCGCATCGCGTGTCAAAACTGTACTTCTAATTACAAAGATCAGACTGAACACGTGCTCGGGTCGCGCAAACGCGAGCATAGGCTGGTCATGCGTCAGGGTGACGTAAGTGGCCGTCCACATATTCAGAAAAGGTCACGAGTTCAACTTAGTAATCACCAGTATAACTACTCATACCGGAAGCAGGACAAACCGAATATTGATTGAAGCCTAGGCCTCGGGTGAGAGCGTAATAAATCCGCGTACTGCACCGGCGTCGGCATACGGAGTCCTGTACAGTTTCCTCCTGGCTTGGACACTGGTTGATAATTGGCTAATACCTCCCTATAATTGTCGCTTATCCTATTGCTGCTTCAATGTCTTGCGGTGGACTCCTGTACGGGTTCGAATGCTCAGAAAACTACGCTAAGACCTTCAATAGTCGACCAGTCTCTTTGTTCCTTACCCAGGAATTGGCCTTTCTGAAGTGAAAAGAGTTCCTTCTGTACCGTAGGATAAGTGAGACGGCCGAGTACATTCGAGTCAGTAGAAACGACTCTTGAGTGCTGCAGATAGGCAAGTTTGTACGGGCGGACAAGTAAGATTAATAGTAGTAAGTTACTACAAAGGGTTCCGTCAGAAAAAAAGCGAGAATGACTCTGTTGGAGCTTGCTGCAAAACATACCCACCTCGTAGCTAGGAAGGAACTCGGGGCTGCTAGGAGGGATTTCCAAACCAGCAGGGTCAGGAAATGGGTCATCCAAGACAACTGTGTGGTGAATTCGAACATTACGATATGGACGCGATTCCTTGTCACAGTAGACTTCGTTAATCCTTGAGAGCCATTCCTCTCCCTCAGCAATCTGCAATCAGAAAAACACAAGGAGGAATACGAACCAAGGACTTACTCACAAAGACAGCTGAAAGTTGGACAGGTTTGATTAGCTGTCGGTGCAAATCATACGTCTAAAGTTTGACAGGCTGTTAACTTCAGGCAAACGCGGAGAAGTGTACCCTTCCTTGACGTCATTCAGATGCATGTCTCTACCCTTCCCTGTGGCCATAATTCTCATTCAAATGCATTATGTATTCATTCACAATCTAAAGTATTGAATACGTGACCAATCGCACAGCATGTTGCGAGACTATCGTCAGCTGGGAAAAATGAAAATAAGCCAACACACGGACGGCCCACAATTTATGTGTCAAAAATCCACATATTTAATCATTGGTTGAAAATTGGATAGGAAACGAGAGAATTGATTCACGTGCTTGGGCAGGCGTGCCAACGGCGTTTGTTTCGTCTGACATGATGTCTTTCATCGTTTCTAGCCGTTGCCTGGCAATGATAGGTTTTATATTGTCGGACTCATAATAACCATTCAAACTGGAAAATCGACTTCACGGCCGACGCGGACAAGCGTCTCGCGTCGGGATGCTAAAATCAGCCGACTACGTATCCCTCAATCATTCAATAAGGACAAACCTTGCCTTCTACTGTCGGCTACCGCTTTGAACAAGGCCTGATGGTCGTAGTAATTGCGATCTGCCCACTACTCGGACTTCTGCAGCAAATACATGGACCCGTTACTACTTTGATAAGTGCGTTCAACTTGTAGACAACGGACAGTCCTCGGAGCAGAAATAAAGCGCATATGACTGGTTAAGCGGTCAGTTAGCCATTCCAAAATAATGTTAACGACAAAAAATTTGCCTTCTGTGGAGTTTTGTCCTGAAAATGAAGTTTTGAATAGTTCGAAACGATGGGGGTGCGGAAGCGAGGAGGGCGCGAAGGGGTAATTAGTATAGGGGGGTGATAGGGGGGAATGGAAGCCAGCCGCCTATAGGGAAGATGTCAAAATGATGGGAATAACTCAAAGTAGCGTCAAGAAGTCAACAAGAACGAGCAACTTACGGCGCCAAACACAGTATGTACACGATTTAGATAATCCAAGTTGTCCGCTAGGGTAACGAAAAATTGCGAACCGTGCTGACCGTGACCATTATTAACCATAGCCACGGTCCCGCGTTTTTTATGGTGGATTTTTGGTTTGGTTTCGCGTTCAAAATACTGAGCCTGTTCACCATAAAGCTTTTCGAATATCGAACTTCCTCCTTTGCCTGTCCCAGATGGGTCGCCAGTCTGGGCAACGAGATTTTTTTGAACATTATGGAACAGACAGCCGTTGAAATAATGGATCTTGCAGAGTTTCAGAAAGTTCAGTGAACAGCGTGGCCTTTCAACTACGTAAAGGTCGACAACAATAGTTCCGAGAGAGGTTTCAATTAGGACGGACATCCAGAACAACGACGAAATCGAAGCTACGCAAACGAACCAGCGCAATCACGTGTAAGATGCAGACCACTTGTTGGATTGTGCAGTAGCGTAATCTCCGAAGGGCGACGTGCCACGGCCCGAAATCGTCTTCAGCTGATAATAACTTTTCGGTTGAAATGGCTACTTCCTCTGGAGATAATACTAAAGATTTCGTTATCACAACACATGTTTGACTTGAAACTGAAGCGCAAAGAGTAGAAAATTCAGGACCGATATGAAAGTTTATTTATCAAACGCATGAAAATTTCAGTTGGAATGACATAAACGCTGCCATTCTCCGCAATACTTACTATCGGCCGTTTATGCCGTAATCATTTTCTAGGACTATTTTGCCTTTACTGTTTGAATTTCAGTCTATTTAAATCAAACTATCATTTTCAACGTCTTTCATGCCGAGTTTTACGTATTACCCTTTTCAAATCAAATCAATTGTCGTCTATTTTAGATTGTTTTTTTGTAAATCCCCCCTGAGTGTCTTTCACTGGCTGCCTTTTGATGTCGTTAACCTTTATAGACAGAAATGTCAAAGGCTGTTAGGTCGACCGCCGACGCGATGTTCTTTGATCAGGTGTAAATGTCTGTACGTACAAAAAGGTGGGTCGATTAAAGTGTACTTTGCATGTCGGCGGTCATTCTGGACTAAGACATAGGACGCCATCGTTGACTGTGTCACTCTACCATTATGAAGCTTTTGAACAGTCGATAGAACCCGAAGAAGGAGGTCTGGCACTGTGATGAAACGACCGCAAACCATACAAAAACGAAATTCCCATTGCCAGGAGTTCTACTACTAGCTGAGGGAGTGGTCGTCCGAATAGGTGTCACTGTATTTCTTTGAAGAATCCCCTCCTCATCTTCACAGTTCTACTCGCCTGCACATGTCAATACCACACATGCGAATAATCGCTTATCTAAAATATTTGATTTGCTTGTCTCGAAGACTTGGAAAAACGCACATATTTGTTAGTTTTATTTGTCATTTTTGCTCTTTGCAAACTCCTTTTTTGTTGATGTATAGTTCTGCATCGGGCATTCACACCTGTCCCCCTTGTATTGTTGATTTTTTTGTAACGGCGTCATGTTAATATATCCAATTCAATTTTTGGGTTCTGACTCTTTGGTGTAGACAAGACAGCGGTTGATTTTTGTTTTTGCCCTTGCCTTCCTCACGGCATCCTGGCTGTACCAGTTTGACTGTTTTGTAAACCTCTGACTGTTTTTTTTACACAGAGCACATTCGTGGAGTTCTCGATTAGAAATGCATTGCATGCAGTTTTTCCGTTTTTATAAACGAGCATGTTACAGTTTTACATGCTGACTTTTGAAGACTTTGTCCAAGATTCACACTGGCACTCACTATTATATGACTACGCCATCCCACAATCATGCCATCAAACTTGCTACTATGTTTATACTGGGAAACCGTTTGGTATTGCTCTGCCATGCTATCTATTCAAAAGGAGGTGATGGAGACCTTGCGAAAGGTGTCAAAGAGATATGCTTATTTTACAAATGGTGCAGGAATTGTGCGGCCTTTCATGTGGATAAGGACCCAATATGCACTGCCATGTATCGCAGAGCTTAAGACGGACCATCGCCTACGGCCAGTCTTTTTGGTCTTGTAGACTGCGGGCAGCGAGTATGCATTATGCTTACAGATTTCAGAGTGACGAGAAGTCGGTGTTCTTGCTCCACAAAATTGTATGTTATAAGAACGACTAGTACGTTCAGGCCGAATTGTTGTAGGTGGTTCGAGAGGAGGTCGGCCGCGGTTGTAAATGTCAAGGATGAACTTGCCATCGTGTAAAGAAAATATCGGTCATTTCTTCCCCCCCCCCCCTTCAAATGTGCGCACACAGCAAGTCATTCTCTCACGTAACAATCGATCTCTCGCAAACTTTCATTTCGTCCTCTCCTGCCTATGAAGAGCAGAATGGCGGCTGTTATTGGGAGCCACTTATGCTTTCACTGTCAAAGGCGTCAACCTAGCAAATTATTTGCTTCGACGGGCTGCATCTACAGTTCTTGATTTTATCATGCGTTTTATTGCCTCGCTTTACTTGTACGCCAAAGTTAACGGGCCTAATATGTCCTTTAGAGCCACGGAGCCTGAAAATTCGTCACTGTCCATGGTTGGGGATTGCTAACAACCACAGGGCTTCTCGCGACTCTGCGGTGATCAGGCAAATACAGTTCCTCAAAGAAAGCTAAACGTCATCTTTTTTAGTGGGTGCGCGATTTAGGTTGTGAACACACAGCACCTATAAACTCAGAACCACTCATTCATTGATAAACTCGATCGCCTAGTTGACGTAAAGGTAATGAAGTAAGGTCTCTGACAAATTTAATGCCAGCTTCTAGCATATTGCTGCAATATGTCTAAGAGATCATTAAAACGCCTCCGACATCAGTGACGAGCCGAACCCCTCGCAGCTGCGTCAGGCAGCGGCATAAGATCGGCGAAACACGCGTGTCTGGGTTTTTAGCTAATACCTGTGTTGCTAGTACGGTAAATCATTGTACAGATCTATACTACTGGCTGCCTGTTGGCGGTTTGTGAATATTAAGCGGTTATTCCGCAGTCGCTGATGGATTTCAGCTCAAATATTCGTATCAGAATTTGGAGCGTGCCTAAAAAGGCCCGTTTCGAAAGATTTACTCCAAGTTCGCGCATTAATTTCCTCGGAAATTAAACAAGGCGCATCAGTGTTCATTGGCCACTAAGTCTTCACTTTCGGCATCCTTAGGAATGAAAAATTGCAGCAAACAGTTTATGTAGTGTGTAAGACGCATGCAACAGTTGCGGTCTTGTCCGAATATGCGATAAGAATTTCGCATCTTATTCACCATGTCGTTATTGTAGATAGCAGCCCATGTTGTGATATGATGGACTCATAGACACCCACGTAGTCTCATTTTTATCCGGATATAGGGCCGTAACGCCGGAAAATAGTTTAGTGCGCTACATCGCGAACTTAGAAGTGCGAAAACTATGTCCTCTCGCAGTTAGCCTGACTAAAAACAATCAAGTCAGTTACCTACTCGCAATAAAACTGAATCATATTTGCTCGTGGATGCCTACAATACAGGAAGAGCGTTCATCACCGTCGCATCCTTGCCTATAAAGAACCTTGTCTATAATGATTTCTTAAAATTCCGTGCGACTCCTAGTGTGTTTTCAGCGATGCTTCATATTTACCAACAAATGAGCTTGGCAGTTTTCAGGGTAGCTGCCGTCCATCTGCATCATGTAAGCATGTTGAATCCACGCACCTACCGTTGCGATGCATGCAGTACTAAGAACATTTTCATCATGGATGGAACCATTAAACATTCACTGTTTATTTGCATTAGGATGTCTGTCGTCCCAAGGGCTGGAATATTCGAATACATAATGCGCATACGTACGTTAACAGGTTTCCTAATCATGCAATCCAACTAGTATAGGTCTAGCGGCGATTTTTCCATAGCTTGTTCTTTCTTTTCGAGAAGATTTTAACCTACCAGCAGAAGGCCTGAGTTGAACCATCATGTTTAGAAGACTGCTATTTCCGCCACCTTATAGGCTGCAGACTTTAGGATATACAGACAAGAGCATCAAATGTATGATAATTATACTAAACGGCATTGAATTAATTTCAGAATAACGAACAAGTGTTCAGCGGGCAGTTTCCGCCCGCGGATAGGGCCCAAGGCGGAACTCATCGGGACGTCCAGCCTGGGCGAAGAATATCCCAAAATGCCGAACGGGAGAGTTATACATATGCGGAGGTCAGTTCTCTGGAAAAAGTCAACAACTCTAAGAGCCCTGGCGTGATGGGCACCAGTCCATCTCAGTCAGCACCAGCAGATTTTCGCCTTCAATCTCGCTAGATGAACGGACGGCTGTATACTGGAGTTACTCAAGCAAAATTGAGATTTTTGGCACAATTATGTCCAAAGAATCGTTTCGAAATTCGATGAAGTCAAGGCTGAAGCTTGAAAACAGAACTCCAACGCCGTTGTCACAACGGGAACACGGCTCAGAGCCGAAATCGCGGATGCCGAGATTTTGATGTAAAGATACTGCCTATTTTACAGAGAACGTCAAAATAGACAGGACGGTGATTTAGTCGTATATGTAAGGACAGGAATTTCGATAGCTGGACGGGACCAAAACCTCCGTTGAATATGAATCCGCATGCGTAAACATAACAAACAGTAGTGCACAAAACGTAAAACTCCTGATGATTTACAGGCCACCAAATATTCCGTGTGTGCAACTGACAGGTCATTCTTTCATTTGACTAAGGAAGTAGCTAACCACCAAGAGGTTCTAAATTGCTGGCGATTTCGATGCACCTGCAGCAGAGTGTGAAAGTCTAGCAGCTGATGGTGCGCCAACTTCGTTCAGCCGTAAGTTAGTGGACCACGTCCGACCACCATCTGGAAGGGCATGTAAATGCACCAACGAAATTTGGAGAACCAAAGGGCCAATTTCTCAGAACTGGTTTTTACGAAGAACTTCTCTAACATTGATAAAATGTATTCCCGTGCATCTCTTGGTAATAGTGACCATACAACGCTACTGCGGGATTACTCGATCTTCTCTGAGCACCCGAACAGAACGAGAGGCCAGTGAAATACATGAAATGCAGATTTTAACAAGGTGAAGAGCAAATTGATGTCCGCGAATTGGGACTGTGCACAAGAGGATCCAAAGGGCGGGTGGAGATCGCTCAAGACAATTTCCTTCGATCTGATTCGGCGACGTTGTCCAATGAGGGTACAGAAAACGATTCGTTGCTCTGCCCAGTTAACAAGAGGCCTTAACAGACATTTAAGGGAGGAAGATAAAAAATGGAAGATATTCGTTGACACTGAGTCACAGTACAGCTAGAGGAGTTTCTTCATCAATAAAGTGCATTCAAAAATGCATCCGTCAGGCAACGAAGGGCTATGAATCCAAAGGTATCTGGCAGGCTGGAGAGCCCCCATGATTTTATTCGACTAAATTAGTAGTCGACTAAAGAACAAGGACCTAATCGAAGTAATGGACGATACTAATGGTGTAGGAGTTGTTGAAATAGGCGGAAAGTCCAAACTCTTGGGCTGGTTCTTCGCCTTGGCACTCACTACAACAAATAAGTCTCAAATCACACTGTCAGCAAATAGATAAATTGTTCTATTAAGCACTTAAAGGGGCACTATTATGAGGCTTTGCAAACGCCGTTGCCGCACTCAGACATATATTTTTCCTGGCATTTTCCGTGGAATTAGACCGGTGCAATATCAAAGAATCAAAGTTGCTGGAAACGATCTTGTCTTGTCAGCTTATTGCTCTCAAGCGAGCAGTGAATTCTCGTGCTAGACGACGATGTTCAGATTGAAGTCAAGTACACGAATTTCTAAGAGGCGTCCAACAGTGCCCCTCAGAAACGCCTACTCTAAAAACTGTCTGAAATAGGAATAAGATAAATCTTGCTGACACGGATCGCAGGTATTCTTTCGGCGAGATCGCAAGCCATGTACGTTGATTGCTCGAAGCCAAACCCTATCCTCGTTCTAAGTGATGTCCCTCAGGACTCGGTCATAGGGTCGTCTCTTCGTCTCCTTTAATAACGGCCGTGTCAAAAACCTGGCTCGCAGAGTCCTTATATTTACAGACGATGTTAAACTGTGAAAAGTCATCAGATTTGACGCAAACAGGCACGCACTTCAGAGAGCCTCAACCGGCTGGGCAGTTAGTCTGCTCGTTGGCTCTTGGACTTTGGCGTTGGTAAGTGCGTTGCTCTAGGCTCCGTACCAGAAGACTCAGTGGGGATGATAATTTCTCCTTGATGGGCAACCCCTATCAAGTTTTGAGGAACAGAAGGACCTCGGTTTTCTAATAGTCCCATCGCTTAAGCCATCTCTAAATTGTCCGAAAGCAGCTAAAAACGCGACATCGGTTTAATCTGCGCTATGGCGAGGATTTGTGCAGACAGGCAAGGGATTGTTTTGAAAAACTTAAGGGACATCTGGTTGATCTCATTTGCAGCATGCTGTTCCAGCTTGGCGTCCGGGATCTAAAAAGGATTATCAACAGCTTGGAGGGGCGCAGGCGATGACTAAGAAGACGTTTAAGATTCTGGATCATCCTCCCTACAAAGTCAGCCTGATTGAACTTTGTTTCTTTCCTCTCAATTACAGGCAAATGCGCCGTGACTTCATCCCAAGCTGCCGGGTTGTCAGGGGCCATGCGTATGCCCTTGAATTTTTCGAATTAACTTGGATTGACAGTCTGCATGGTAATTCCTTTAATCTGAAGCGACAGTTAATTACTACGGACGGACGATGGAACGCCTTCTCGCAGAGGTCAACGGGCCTGAAACGGATCCCCTGGCGTCGCTGTCCTATCGGAAACTGTTGAAACATGTAAATACAAACTAGATGCTCATTTACTGTCGGTGGCTGCAGTTTGCGACTGGCCCACACATACCGATTGATTTAAAATTTTTAGGATTTGTGCTGAAAAAATGGATTCTATCGCTATTTTCGGACATCAAAAGGGCGCTCAAGGGTGAAATATTTATTCCCTTAACAACATGACTTAACGTGACGTTTTACAGTATTATCAGGATAAATATACAATATGGATCGAGTGAGCATAAAAAACTCCCTTATCGGGGCAGAATTAAGTGCAGTTTGGATCATTGAAGTCATTTAGGAGAAAAACTGCTGCTAGGGAAATGAAGGCAACCCAGAGCAGGAATAAATGACCAGAGTACAGCAGTGTTTTGCAGTCTCCAATTTTTTTTCACGGGATTGGAGCTTCATACTAGACCAGGTTGCTTGGGCTAACAGCTGCCGGTCACCTGCTGGAGAACTAACATGCTAGATGACCGACTACTGAACCAGCATCATTCCTCTTTAGATGAGGCCAAACAGAGCAAATAAGGACCAAAAATGTCATCACCACGAAGGGTTAACTTGGTGTACTCGCCACACGAAATTGTGCAAGCTATTTTGAATGCAGAAGGGGGGGGGGATATTTCGTTTAAACAAAGAATACTTTTGAGGGATTTCGCGCCTCTGCGTAACTTATTCGGGATAGCATTTGCGTTATCAGAAAAGATCTGACAGTATCTGATCAGCAGTTGCAACTAGGCTGCATTAAAATTACACACACGTGCATAACAGCCGCAACCTTCCTTGGGGTGAGTCTTGCACTGCGACCAAGTGTCATTGATTCTGGACGTTTTAATTTGCTGGAAAGCAATCCGTTATTGTTTTCATCTGAATTTTATTATCCTCTTCTGTCCGCCTGGTAATGAGCGGAGCTCAGATACTGGTTATTCGCTCTTATCTACGCCGAAGTTTTGCCGCAGTCCCGTTCTGCGAGACACAGCAAAACCTGTGTCGGGAGCAGTGGTTTTCGAAACGGCAAACAAATTGTATCTGCCTAGGCAAATACGTGCTTGACGCCGTATTTTACGCATACTAACAGGAGTAAACATAATTGTGAGTAAAAGGGGACAACAGAGAACACAAAGACAAAGACAGGTAGGGTTGGCAATGTCAGCGTTGAGCGAGACACGGCGTGCGCACTGCAGCGTGAGAAAACAAAAGGTGGCACCGGCGAGAGCAGCAGGACTATCGGGCGCCGAAGCTAATCGATAATCAAGTGCAAGTATGCGCGGCCGCTTACGCCCTTCGCGACGCCGGCGCAGCCGACCCAAGAACCAATCAAATCGCGAGCTGGCTAAAGAGCCACTAACCCCCTAGAGTACCCTAGCTCGCGGCGAGCTCGCTTGCTATTAGGGCTGTTCATAGTTTCGAATTCTCCGGCAATTTTTCTTGTTTAACGAGTTCAACTTCGTTCATTATCCATTAAATTACATCCCCAAAGCTTGTGTCTAGGCCTGCACCATGACAGTTACGTTAGATTCACTTCATTCAACTAACTTATTGGGACACAGACTTAGCGTACGAAATTCCTGTAAGTCGTGCTCTTCAAGAGTCTGACAGAATTAGCATTTTAGATCGGTATTAAGCTATCGTTGCGCCTTAGTCTGATGGATCTTACAGCGATTCTATCATCCTTTCTGCTGAACATAAGAAATCACACTCAACGTGACCATTATAGCTGTTACTTCTTTTCCGTTGATATCCACAATTGTTTTATTGGAGCGGTGATGTACGTATATTTCCAATGGACAGAAAAATTTCAATGTTCACGGATCTCACACGACACTTGTATGAACACCCGACTTTTTAATAGTAGACAATACCCTAAAAAGACACTCATCTTGATGTTGGCTTACATGACCAAATTCCTTAATTACTTCAACAAGACCTAAATTTTTTTCCCATAGGCACCTTTTGTACCTTCTACAGAACAGGAGCAGAAAATGACATTAGTAGTCGTAGGAATACCAACGAAATATAATGCCTCATACAGCCCGCAAGTGGCCTCATCTCCTCAATCCCACTCCTCGTACATAGGCTAGGGTTTCCTTGCTGACCTGGGCTTCAGTCCATTAAAATCCGGCAACCGATTAAGATGCTGGGTTTTTCAAAAATTCGCAGAATCCATCATCATCTGTCTCTCATTACAAAAATAATCAAACACGTCGCATTTTCAACTATCTCCTAAACATCATATCGATGCGGTTAACCCAAGTGTGTCAATATTCCGCGTAGGAGAGGCGGCGCCCTCTTTCAACATGTCCCCTCCACAGTCGTATCTCCTGTGAAACCCTAATGAAAATATTTATCCTGGGTCGGTAAACTCACTCTTTGATGGGACTCCGACGGGTCTTTAATAAAAGTTATCATTATTAGTATTAAATGTTTCCTCGGCAGGACCCTACCTATGGGTTTTTCGTAGGAACCCCGCTGGCAAGCGATAGTGGTCAATTTACTTGCCCGTCATTTCCACCCCCATATCCTACTCTTCTTTACCCACCTCGAGAGCTTTCCATGCCACAAAACTTTTTATGGAAGCCGAGAGAAGCATCCGATCCCCTATATTCCGTGGACGGTCAACCGTTGGATGGTATGGCTTTCCTCCTCCTCCTCCTCCTCCTCCTCCTCCTCCTCCTCGTCCTCCTCGTCCTCCTCGTCCTCCTCGTCCTCCTCGTCCTCCTCCTCCTCCTCTTCCTCCTCCAGAAATAAACACTTTGATCACTTTATCTTTTCGTTCCAAATCCAAGATTCTTGTTAAATAAGCTGGCCTTACTTCAGACTCTGGTGTTCGATCGCTGTCTAGCAATTGTTTTAGTAACTGAAACATAAGCGACATCTTTTGTAGATGACGCAGAACTCCCATAAATAAATAGTTCTATAAAATACCCACAAGCATACTTTCACGGTAAGTAATAATGCATTTTCAGGCGAATTTTAGAGCTAGTAGGCAAACATTGCAAAGTGTTCAGTTCGTGCTTGCAAATAGGCAATCTGATATTGGAAATGGCTAGCGAACAGTGAAAAAACTCCTTCATGTTTTGAAAGGGGCAAAACAAACAAGATTCAATGACTTTTTAAAGAGAAAAAAGGACAGTCGCTCAAAAGAAGGTGAGTATGCTGGTTGGATATGACTGTCCTGCAGGTCAAAGTACTGGGCACTTTCGCCAGGAGAGCCTCTTAGCTTCAGCAGGGTATATTATCCTTTGTCGTAGCAATCATTCGCATTGCCTCTGTGCAAATAATTATATTTCCGCACAGCTAGTAGCACATTTTTGGCTGAACGAGATTAGAATAAGCCCGAAACAGTTCCACATTAAACTACTGGCATCTCTGCGTGTGCGTACCCGCTGTTTATATTGTCTTCTGGCAAATTAGACAAAGTATGGCTAAGTGACTTACCGGGACTGTTTAGCTAATTTGCTTAATATTTTTGTCGGCTTTCCGCAGGTTTGCAGCACGGCGGGCAGTGTTGACGGCCACATCGAAGGCTGGGTGCGAATGAATTCAACTGGGTTAGAGGTGTGATTCGATCACCATGACTGCGTCATTGTTTGCCTGACATTTCTGATTCCTGTTCGAAGCAACAACTAGATGTAATAACGGGCAGGAGCAATGGCTGTAAATAGGCCGTGTTATTTATGGGATATTGTTGCCGGGATATTACCAGGATACAGAAAGAATTAGCTCCCACGTTCATTGCCAGTTTTTGTAACGGGGCCGATAATGGCTCGTTCAGTCACGTCCTCATCATCAACGGTCAAATTTAACCGGTGGTCTCGGCAGTTAGTGTGATAATGTCTCGGCAACTGGACTGTTCCCTAAGGGTCTCGATGACAGTGCTCATCTGAGCACTAGTCCTATGATTACTTGTTTAAACCAAACAGAATTGGAGGACTGAATATGAGATGTAGTTACAATGCGTTCTTTCCTCTCAATTACAGGCAAATGCACCGTGACTTCATCCCAAGCTGCCGGGTGCGTCATGACGGGGGGTTTCTCATCCTCATCAGTGACATCGTTTGGCAATTGATGACTCCCCAGACCTCCTAGACGCATACAACGTTGACCAAGATCGGACTTTTCAGTGGACTGTTTTCTCCGCTTGTCCTTATAGAAAGCGGAAGAGAAATTGCCAATAGAAGCGAAGAGACGAGTCCCAGGAAGCAGCCTTGAAGAAAAAGACACGATCGCTGGGACAAGAGCTTTATTAGCCTGACGTTTCGGATTCCTACTCGAATCCATCATCAGAGACAAAAAAGCAGAAACGGGTGGTTGATGCACAAGGGGCTGCGGTATTTATAGGATGCAGTAGCCATGCTACCGTATACCTATGAATATTCACGGCTCCCTCCCCTTCATAAGGGATCGTTGCACGTGGCGTGATGGCCGACATTCGCGTCGTTAATTGCTGCAATTTCATCACGTGCGTTGGATGTTGGTGTGATGATTCCTCGACCATCTGACGCGCTGACCCGGGTGTTGGGACGAGTGTTCACATGTGCGCTCCCCGCGTGACCAATTACTCCGCCTAGACGAAGTCTCAGCGCGGTGTATTGAATGGGAAGATCATTGCACTTGTTGATGGACTGGGGGCCAGTAAACCATGATTCAAGTAGCTCTCGGCTCACTCGGTTGTCACCTCTTGCGAGAATTTCGGCCTCATCGAATTTAAATGTGTGACCGGGTCTCGTCGAATGAGCCGCAACTTGGGAGCTGGCGACATTTCTTCGCACCTCTGCAGCGTGTTCGGCCATTCGTGTTTGGAGTTGTCTTCCGGTTTCTGCGAAGTAGTTGCTTTGTCCGCAACTGCACCAGATCCGATAAACGACTCCAGACGTTTCTTGCCGTGGCAGTGGATCTTTCGGTTTCACTAACTGATGCCTGATGGTTGCCTCCGGTCTGTGTGTGTAAGTAGAATGGGGCAGTTCTGCGCCCTTAAAACTCACTGCGCATCAGTAAGCACTGGTGGGGGGGGGGGTGGAAGCCCCAACGAAGCTGGTTGCCAGATTCTTGGCCGCGAAATCGCGCCTCTCCTAACTCCGGAGTGTCCTTCCTCCGGGGTCGTCCAGCTAGTCTGGCAGCTAATAATTCACTTGTCTGCTTTCCTCCTGAACTGGGAGGATGCTCAAGAATCCATCAGCATCCGTCTGAAAACCAAAAACCAGAAAAGAGAACAGCTCTATGTATTTGAGTATTTTAGTCATTTTCAGTGTGTTTATGCAGGATTGTAATAAATATGGAGGCCTTCAAGCCCAGAGAGAACACTGAATATGGCACTACAAAGGACAAAGGCATGAGACAATCCAGCAAGAACACGAGCAACCACGTCAAGTCATCCAACAAGGACATGCATGATTGCTGAAACGGGAGCTTTATTTGTCCGGAGTTTCGGATTTACGCTGAAATCCGCCATTAGTAACAAAATGAGAAAAGGACGGCCAACTGCCCATGTGTCCGTCTCTGATGATGGGTTCGGACGTGAGTCTGAAACGTCTGGCTAATAAAGCCCTTGTTTCAGGGACCGTGTTTACTTTTTCACGACTGCTTTCTGGAAATCGCTTTTACCAACCGAGATAGGTATGTTTGCCTGATGGGAGTTTCTAGGAGGACTTGGAAATTGTGCAGAAGTACAAATTTGGAAATTTTAAAGGCTGCAAGTCAAGATTGCATCAACTGGAGGCTGGCCTTAGCCCATTTATAAGTAGGGGAGTGCAGCGTTGAAAACAATGTTACCAGTAGCTTAAGGTCACCTGCTCGTCGATTGTCCCGTCGATCGTGAAGTACGTCCTGAGACAGAGCTTCAGGAGCAGAAGGATTTGAACGTGTCCAAGACGATTCTCCGTTTCATCATATTTGCTTTGTAGTAGCCCCTCGATTGTCTCAATCGTCAGGTCCCGGGGAATAGAAGTAAAAAGGGATGTAAAATCAAAAGCTCCTGAAGCTCTGTCTCAGGACGTACTTCACCTTCAACGGGACAATCTACGAACAGGTGAAGGGCACATCAATGGGTTCGCCGATTTCGGGATTCATCGCCGAGGCGGTCCTGCAACGGTTAGAGTCGCTGGTCTTCCAACACCACAAACCGAAGTTCTGCGCCCGGTATGTGGATGATACCTTCGTGGTTATCGACCGGGATCAACTGCTGACATTCAAAGAACGTCTGAATTCGGTCTTCCCGGACATACAATTTACGATGGAGGAGGAAGAGAACAGCCAGCTGGCCTTCCTGTATGTCCTCGCATGCCGCAAGTATTGTGGTGGACTAAAGACCAAAGTGCTCAGGAATGCGACAAATACGATGAAAGTACTGAACTTCAAAAGCAACCACCCAATCAGCCACAAAAACAGTTGCGTAAGGACGCTCTATCGGCGTGTCGAAACGCACTGCAGTGAGCCGGAAGACAGGATTGCCGAACTACAATACTTCCGACGTTTCTTCAAAGCCAGTCACCTCTGCCTTAAGAGGAGAGAAGATGCTAGCGAAACAGTTCATCACGAAAATCTGGCTCCATTGCTACAGGCCGA
>CACRXP010001186.1:9566-23016 GCA_902702965.1 Spirometra erinaceieuropaei | reverse complement strand
ATGAGGAGACATTTCAAGAAGCAAACTTTGACATCTATCGCATGCTGACATCAAATTTTACAAGTGAACAAAATCTCGAACACCCATTCACAACCGTCATGAGCACCGTGTATGGATTCACGAGTCCCGGTCTTCGTGAAGTTACGGGTTACGACACCGGATTGCGGGACTTTGTCGTGGAGGATGCGACCGGCTTCATGGGTCAGATGGATGCTCTTGTCGGCGACATCGAAGTGACCTGCGGAACACTACAATTTGCCCAACGCGTTGCCCAGTTGCCCAATGCGATTGTTTATGTCTACAATTTCGTACACAAAACTCAAAATAACGGCTTTCCTGATTGGACTGGTGCTATGCACGGTCAGGAAGTAGATTACGTGTTTGGTATGCCGTTTTTGCAGACATTTAAGAGGAATTTCCACGACTACACTAAAGAGGAGGCAGGACTGAGTGAAGTCGTCATGAGGTATTGGACCAACTTTGCGCGAACTGGGTGAGTTTCCAAGTACGAGGCGAAGACTTGGGGAAATTTTTTGGGAAGGCAATCTAACAAATGCACCTTTGCTACTTTCAGAAACCCGACACAGAATGAAGATGGAAGCAGAATGAGTCCTGACTGGCCGGAGTATGACGTGGAATCGGGCAAATACATGGAAATCGGGCTTAAACGGATGGTCCAGGCTCATTATCGTAGGGAAAAGTGCAATTTTTGGAATCTCGTTTTCCCCTCCCTAACCCGGGGTCACTTGATTAAAACGGGCAAGGGCATCCCACCGGAAATATGCCCGAATATGCAACCATACTTATATGAACGTCGGTCCCTCCTTGATTTTGTAGAGGTGGATCCTCCCATAGTTTCATTTGGAGAGGAGTGATTGACCGTGAAAAATAAACGTAACTACCTGGTAGTTGACTTATTCTTAACAGAGTACGTGAAAAAGCTATACTTTTGTATAATAAAGGACATTGGTTAGCACGTATTCGCATGCAGTTAAGGCTCCCACACCATACCGAAGTGGACATTTCATGTGAAAAACCAATAGGCCGAGATGCCGTCAAACGGGGGGTTTAGAAAGATGTAGGCGTTAGCAGAAAGTGAAATACCATGTGCTTTTGCAACCGATGGCTTATGTACTCCAAGATAGAGAGAGCTCAATATTGAAAAACTGACATCCCAAGAAATATAATTAGAAAAGTGAGGTTCTTTGGGCAACAGTAAAATTTTATTGTGAATTTTCGAGACTGGTCCCCCAGCTCGTCTTCAGACAACGGGTGTGCAAAAACAAGTAACTTTTAGACTGAGTCTGGCAAAAGGATTTCATGATTGGTTAAGGTCTTTATCTCGGGATTGGTTGACTCAGTTTGAATCTGTCCTTAACGATTTTGTATGTGGCATCTAAATCGATATGCCGGTTGATGCATGCCTCCTCTGAATGCATTGCCTCCAGGAATTCGCGGCCTTTCCAAGTTTGGCAGGCGCCAACAATGCGAGTGTTTTCACATGCGAATTTATGCCCAGTGTCCAGCGTGTGCATGGCTACCTGGGATAGATGGTCGCGTCTCTTCACCGCTAACTGATGCTCATGTATACGGGTTGAGACAGATTTCCCAGTTTGGCCACAATAAACGGCATCACAACTAGAACATGGGATCACGAGGGTCTACCGACAGAACATGAGGTTTCCACGGTACGACATACCAACTGGACTCTTATATCCTAGTAAACAGACTTTCTCACCGTGGACAATAAGGAAAACGAATAAGTTCACCCCGCTGCAGAATTATCAAAAGCCAAAATTCGTTGATAGTGTTCATGCAGATAAATCGATTCGGTTTAAGGTCTGCCTAGGCTGAGGAAACCAGGCACCACCGGAGTCAGTAGGCTGACTGATATGATTGATGCGTGCGCGGGCTGAAGAATAGCATACCGGAAATTTGACTTCATCAGAAAGGGCAAGGAGAAGGACCTGCAACCACAGAATCTGGAGGGTTAGTGTTGAGAGTCTATCAATAAATCCAATTGACACGTTTAATCCTTCGATGCTGTGTGCAAAATGTTACCCCAGAAAACCTCTGGGGTGGTAGGGTACATCTGTATTCAACATATTAGACGAGTATCCGTCGTCCTACGAAAAAGTCCCCAAACTGACTGGCAAACATAACGACATTACTTCTAGTGTAAGCCCAAAGTCTCTCTCATTAATGTGCATCGTACTGGAAGATTATGGCAGTTCTACTGCAGTGCTGGTGTTTGAATGTGTAAGTGTATGGTAGGCCCTGCAAGGACTGATCCCCTGACGTCCGATCCAATATGACTGAGAATTAGAGAATTGGTCGGGAGCAACCTGCGAGCGCTTGGTGAGGTCGACGTGAAGGATCACTATCGAGCCCGTGTCGTGCTCGGATATCGCTAAGTAATTGCTAGCCATGATCGAGACAATTTGGGATTGTTGACCATGTTTGCCTGTAGAATAGGGACTTTGCTCTGGTGTCCGTCATTTCCAGCGGCAGCAGAAGCAGTAGTTCAAGACGAAGTCTTTGTTAACCCGAAGACAGGCTAAGACGCCTGCTGTCATCCGAGTTATGCATGGACCAACTGACACGTCCAAGTTAGTCCGTGAGGAGGTTCTCTCAGGAATCTCAGCCTGTGTCGAGAATTTTAAAGGCTCCTTTTCGACTAACTTTCTGGCCGATAATGGCAACATTCAATTGTCGGTGGCTTGGATCCGCTAGACTTGGTACTGAGTGCGCAAATGTGGCCATTACCTCGATATCCTCGGAGGGCAACACGACTTATGGACGATACCGTTGTGCAGAAAAGACAATTCCCCTCGTTACCAGTCCTCTGATGTTAGTTCTACCGTAGTGTGATACTGGGCATGCCTACACATCGCCAGGAGACTGGATAGTGTCGATGAGGTTCAGTGCAAGCGAATGCAAAAAAACTAGGGACCGCAGCTGAAGGGCTGAATGAAATGCCCTACTCAATGTTTGTTCAATGAGTTCGGAAGAAATATCAGTACGCCATTTGCTTGTTGGTCAGAGCTGATTCGTATTCTGCCTTTACAAGTTTCAATCTGCCACGCGTTTTCAATGCTGTGGAGGAGGGAGAGGGGAGGGGCGCATCATAACTTCGTGGCCTTTTGTCGCTGCCCCATGCATTGTTCAGTGCCAAAATGTTGCCTGCAATAAGGAATCAAAAGATAGGCCGCTTGACAGCCTGCTGTTTTGAAGTTGATGCAGTCTACCAGAGCAAGATCAAAGGAGACAAAATGAGGGGTGCAAAAACCCGAAAACAAAACCTTAAAATAGATTACTACAATAACACAAGAGAGGAGTGCAGTGGTCTATTTTGCATGAATGCCACTCACGTCTAACTGGATACCCCTTAACCCTGTCGACATGACATACGCCCCTGGGAGGCGGTGGCGTGAGCCACGCTCGCGGATCAAACTACTCAGAGTTAAACCGTGAGTGATCGGAGACCTGGGCTGGCCGTGGTACTCAGTCGCTGGTGAGGTGGGAGTTGCTATTTCGGTGTCTTGGTTTTTGTCGGTAAAGTTGCTCGGGCAGAGGATGCAGAAGGTGATCCAACGGTCAGAGCGGAAGCGAAGAGGGGTCGAGCACAGGAGAAGATCTCTCAGTTTTGCAGTTCCGTTTTGAGATACGTTATCGGAGCTATAGAAAAAACAGGATAAGGACCAGCTAGAGATGGAAGGCGTTTGGCCAGAAGCATATCTGTTTCTTGCAACGGGGTTCACGTTATTTGTTCAAGTTAAGTAGAATGGTGCTGTTCCGCGCCCTTAAAACTCACTGCGCATCAGTAAGCACTGGTGGTAGGGGTGGATGCCCTAACGAAGCTGGTTGGCCGGGAAATCGCACTTCTCCTAACTCTGGAATTGTCCTTCCTCCCGGGCCGTCCAACTAGCCTGGCAGCTAATAATTCGCTTGTCTGCTTTCGTTCTGAACTGGGGGATGTTGAAGAATCCATCAGCATCCGTCTGAAAGCCAAAAACCAGTAAAGAGAACAGCTCTGTGTATTTGAGTATTTGAGTCATTTTCAGTGTGTTTATGCAGGATTGTAATAAATATGGAGACCTTCAAGCCCAGAGAGAACACTAAATATGGTACTACAAAGGACAATTGCATGAGACAATCCAGCAAGAACACGAGCAACCACGTCAAGTCGTCCAAGAAGGAAATGCCTGATTACTGGAACAGGAGCTTTATTAGCCTGGAGTTTCGGATTTACACTGGGCTCCACCACTAGAAACAAAATGAGAAAAGAACATCCTATTGCACGTGCGTCCGTGTCTGATGATGGGTTCGGGTGTGAGTCCGCCACATCTGACTAATAAAGCCCTTGTTTTAGAGACCGTGCATCCTTCTTCACGACTGCTTTCTGGAACTCACTTCTTCGCCTCTACCAACAGTGATAAGTATGTTTTCCCAACGGAACTTTCTAGGTGGACTTGGAAATTGTGCGGAAGCACAAAGTTTGAAATTCTGAAGGCTGTAATTCATTACTGCATCAACTGGAGCTTGGTCCTAACCCATTTATAAGTAGGGACGTGTAACGTTGAAAACAATGCCACTAGTAGCTCAAGGCCTGGACTTATATTACGCGGGGTGGTACGTATTCCCGCGTCCTACCGAAAAAGACCATTACCCTCAACACTGATGGCTTCCGGCCGTCTGCATGCTCCTTCCCCGTGACCTGTACACACCTACCTCAAGAGACCATTTATCCACCTGTCAGGCAAAAAGATAGCAGCCACAGTTGGCAAACAGCCAAATTGTTAAAGTCGCTCTCTCTGTCCATTCTGTAGGCTTTTTCTATTTCATTTGGACAATCGAAAGTCCACTGCATTAAAATATGACCAGGCTATTCCCTCTTACACAAGCGCACACCATGCCAAGTCAAGCAACAGCGCTGAACGGGAATAAAACTGTCGATGCGAGTCAGATAAGACCAGATTTATTAAGGGAAAGGTAGGCGAGCGCCTTTGAACTCCCTTTTGGTTACATCATAAAAAATCAATGCACAAGGCAAGTGTCACAGAAAATAAGGTAAGTAATTACATACAACAAGCGTTGATTGCTGGTATAAATTTGTCTGTGAATGCATTCTGTGTAAAAATTATACAATAACCTGTACGCGGTAGTGAATGGACCAAGTAATGTCGAAACAAACGTTTAGGCTTCGGGGGGCCGTACAGGTGGGAAATTTGTTAGTTTCTGATGCCGTGGTGGTACATATCCCTGTACTGGTCAAGCTTTCTCGTAAATTTGCCCACGGATGAGAACATGACGACATCCACAGGCAGAGCGTTCCATGCCTTTATCACTCTGTCGCTGAAGAAGGACCTCCTTGAGTCCAGTCTTGCTCCTGTCACACGTAGTTTGAGAGGATGTCCTCTCAAGGTAGTAGTGGTGGCCGGCTCAAAGAAGTCGTCGGATATGAGGAAGCAATCCTGACCCCGCAGCATTCGAAACGTTTGAATTAATTCGCCGCGTAGTTGTCTGTATTCCAGGGAAAAAGGTCAAGATTGGACAGTCTAATTTCGTAAGGTAGGATTTAATGACCTTTGACCAGCTTGGTTGGTCGTCGTTGGACTTTTTCGAGGGTGGTAAGATCTTTGACAGATCAGGGTATCCAGACCTGAATGGCAAATTCTAACTGTGGGCGCACAAACATCCTGAAGACCTCTCGAAAGCACTCTTCGTCGAACTTCGCAAATGCACGCTTGATGAGATATAAGCTGGACATTGCGGATTTCGCTGCTTTCAAGCAGTGGAATGATGGCTTTAGTGAAGATGTTATCCACACACCTAGATCCTTCTGAACCTCTACCAGTGGCAGCGGTGTGTGATTTAGATAGTACGTCTGCTGGTGCGCAGAGCTGGTTCTGCCAATTCTCAGAATGTTGCATTTGGTTACATTAAATGGGAGGAGTCAGTGGCCTAACCATTGCTCGAGGCGGTTCAAGTTTTCCTGTAGATTTGCTTCATCGTCTTCGTTCCGGATGACGTTCCAAATCTTTATATTGTTAGCAAACATGGTAATGTCGCAGTCCAACCCAGGGACGCAGTCATCAGTATAGATGAGGAAGAGGATAGGACCAAGAACAGCGCCCTGAGGTACTCCGGTCGTAACCGTCACCTCTGCCGATTGCCGTCAATAATTACTGTTTAAAATTTTTATTTGTCGGTGCGCCTGTGAAGTCATTTTAGAGGATCTGGGTATCATGTGGGGTTAGAGGCCGCTTGACACAATCTAATGTAGGTGGAGGCAAGAGACAGCTGGACGTGGGAATAAGTACCTCCTCTGTATTGCAGGCGGTATTACGCTGGATTCTGGTGGTTACCTATTCCCACGTAGTAACCCGAATCCTCGTCCCAGCCCCAACCAAAACCACCTTGGAATCTGACACAAGGCCACCTTCAGTACGCTGGGAGGGATACGTATTCCTGTACCCTAAAAGAAATATTGATACCCTCAGCACAGATGGTCCTTTGGTCCGCCGGATTGTCTCATACAAAATGCTCATCCAAAATCTACTCCCTACAAGGCTATTATAATGAGGGAATGGTGTCCAGTTTGTGCTGTTAGAGAAAGTACTTGGTTGAACACAGAATGTGGAACACACGCTTACCAAAAGGGGGATTATTCGAGGAACGTTATCATTCGAAAGTCGGTGTGTCAAAGTATAAAATTCTGTTATAGCACTCTTTACTATACCGCGATTGCATTATGTGACAATTAGAATGTTCGCCGAGAATATTTGACTCTGTCTTTTAACGAGTACCTTCTTGATGCCTGGCCTCACCTCCCCCTACATCTTACTTGTTGTCCTTCAATTGTTCCCTTCCCCATTAACGGCAGGTGATCACATGCTGGCCGTGTTTTCTAGTCAGTGGCGTCATACGGAGGCACTGTGACCTGATCAGCGCCTTCGCTGTGGGTACTGTTCGAGATGCGCGGCACGCTGACTTCCTATTCACTGCGACCAATGCGACTCGATTATCGTCACACCCTCCGCGCAAAGTATGCGTAGCATACTTCTGACACTCCTTTCCTAATAACATTTCTTATGCGCCAGACAATTCATACTCTGAAATTAACGTCTACCGTCGAATCCTGCCTTCGATGATGGCTTAAGTTGTAAATTCCAGTATCCAGGCCAATAATGCACTTAAAGCGGCATCATAGTGCAACGTGTATTAAAGCGACGAAAACCATGCGAACTTTGGTCCGTTCTCCAAAGTGGCCTAATGTTGCTTTGGACTCACCTCATAAAGGAGGCTACAGATGACCGTTTTTGGTCGGGAATAAAATGGATGGAGAGAAGTTCCTGTTCCCGTATCTTAACGCTTTGGATTGATTTACTCATTTAATTGCATAGAAAGGACTCATGCACATTTAAAAATTGAGCAAGCCTACTTGACACAGATTTCTTTCGCATTTTCGGCATTTCTGCATTTCTTAGACAAATTGTCACTTCCGAGTTGCGTACCATTAATTTAAATAATCCCATTTTACTGGTTTTTAAGTTAAAGTCCTTCGTTAACAGTAGGAAGCCATTGCTGATGCATTTGGACCGGTTTCCTTGTGACTGGAGATGCTACACACAATTAAACACACTTCAAGATGATGATGATGATGATGATGATGATTGCCGTCACGATAAACGACTGACCAGGAAGAAGAAGGTCTTACTTTCATGACTGCACAGACCGCGAGAGCAAAATTTGCCAAAGAAGCACCTGTCGAGTGACTGGCTGCAGATTAAGATGTCGATACAATTATTGAACACAGCCAAGAGTGTAAAAACAGAACATCTACCGCGTAGTCGATTGCCAGTAAGACTTTTTTCTAAAGTTCATGGCCAAGATGAGCGGTATGAATAATCAGTCAGTAAAGACAAATGCCAACTAAAATTTCTCGAGAGAATTTTTGTTCTGTGATGATGGTTTGGGACGTTTTTGATCATCATATTCACTCCCCTAACCACATCTGCAATCTTGATGGCAGTTGAGCCTGGGTAAAGGAATGCTTACGTGTTCAGTTGAAGTCGCTTCTTCGTTCATGTATTAATAACCCCAATATTCACTTTGACTCAACTGTGAAAAGTCTGTGTATCGGTAGGATTCGAACCCACGACAGCAAGGGGGAGGCCTTAGTACAGCCAACGGTCTGCTTGGGCAGTCAGCTTACTGTATCTGATTTGGTGGATTCCAGACGTTGCATCAGGTTTGGCGGGTAGACTTGGCCCAAATGTGATTAAACCCGCATCGTCCGGTGGGGCCTCGTAGCTCAGATGGTTAGAACATTCAGTCAACTACAGCCTCCCCTTGCTGTCGTGGGCTCGATTCCTACCGAGGCACTGAGTTTTCACAGCCGGGTCAAGCTGAATTTATTTTAAATCTACCAAAACACCTCTGAACCCCAATATTGTAAACCATGGATGTGAGCATCACAAAATCACTTTAATTCCCTATTTTACATTCATGGGAATATTTCAAAAAGTTCCTTAGTACTTCCTGAAATTTGGCACACATCGAAGCATTATAACGTATTGCTGTAGAAGAAAAACTATATCCCAGACGCGACGGCTAGCACTAATAATATCGGAGAGCAAAGAGTTCGGGTTAGATCGCAGTTGGTGGCTAGGAATGGGTAAGCGAAACGTAAATGAAATCATAAAACCCAACGTTAAAACAAACACTAGACATAAACCTAAGCCTATACCTAAGCATAACCATAACTCTAAACTTAACTTTAACCCTAAACTTAAACCTAAACCTAAACTTGACCCTAAACCTAAACCTAAACTTGACCCTAACCCTAACCCTAAAACTAAACCGAACCCAAACCCTAAACCTAACGCTAAAACTAACCTTAACCCTAACCCTTAACTTAAGCCTAAACCCAACCTTAACCCTAACACTAAGCCTAAACATAAACCTAACCCTAACCCTAAACCTAACCCTAACCTTAAATTTAATCCAAATCCTAACCCTAACACTAAACATAACCCTAACCCTAACCTAAACCCTAAACATAACCTTAACCCTAAACCTAAACCCAAACTTAACCCTAACCCCAAACCTAACCCTAACCCTGAACCTAACCTTAAACTTAATCTAAACCCTAAACCAAACCCTAAACCTAACACTAAACCTAACCCTAACCCTAAACTAAACCCTAAACATAACCTTAACCCTAAACCTAAACTTAAGCCTAAACCTAACATTAACCCTAACCCTAATCTTAACCCTAAGCGTAAACCTATACCGAAACCCAAACATAACTTTAACCCTAACCTTAAACCTAACTATAAATTTAACCCAAAACCTAACCCTAAGCCTAAACCTAACCCTAAACTTAAACCTAATCCTAAACATAATCTTAACTCTAACCCTAATCTCAACCCTAACCCTAATCTGAATCCTAATCCTAGCCTCAACCCTAACCTTAAACTTAACCCTAAACCTTAAATTTAACGCTAGCCTTAAACCTGACCCTAACCGTATCCCAAACCATAACCCTAACCTTAACCTTAATCGTAACCCCAACGGGAACCTTAACCGTAGCCCGTAACCATAGCCCTAACTCTAAACCTAATCGCAACCGTAATACTGAAACCCAATCGTAAAGTTTAACCTTAACCTCAACCCAGAAACCTAACCCTGAAGTGCTAACCCTAACCCGAAAATCGGAAAACCGTAGACGTGAACCCTAATCCTAACCTCAAGCCTAAAACGACAGCCAAATGTTCTAACCCTAACCAAGACAACCATAAACCCAACCCTAGTGCCGAGCCCCAACCCTAAAGCCAAACCGTAATCGGAAACCTAAACCCTAACCCGAACACTGAAACCTGACCCTAAAACGCAAACCCTAATCCTGAAACTTAACCTAAGACTAACCCTAACCCTCACTAAAACCCAACAGCCTGACCGAAACGGTCGACCTGCCTAACTCAGTAGAAGCACACCTACTGATAACAAGTTCCTTAGACAAGGTAAGCACACATACTGATAACCAGTAAGTACGTCGATAGTATCAACGTATAATATCTGGCTACCAACTGCGATCTTACCGGAGTTTCGTATTCATGAACTAGGGAGGAAGAGGAGAAGAAGAGAAAGAAGAAGAAGGAAGAGAAGCAGGGGGATAGAAATGGAGCGCAGAGTCGTATTTAAGTGACCGAGGCAGCATTTCTATCGGATTTTAATGACCAGCAAATGCAATCCCAATTACAAAAAAACATGATTCCAGTCCTCCCCAAGGAAATTTCGAGGAGATATACAGACTCGTTCTTCAGTTCATGCATAGATCCTTTTGTGATAAAACGCCAGAAATACATAACAATTGCATCTGACGAGGCCACAATACGCAGTGGAACGCATTGCCAACAACAGACCACATCGCGCCGGACCTGGGTGTTAACACCACTTATTTTTTCGACGCCTAAATTAAACAACTGCGTCATGCGGAAAATAGATGAATTAAGAAGGCACGACAAACAGAATCAGTATGAGCAGACTGAAAAGCAGAAACAGGTCCTGGAGTGAAACTGGGACAGACTATGTAGCGCTGCGAGTGGTTGGAAGAACCGTCGTTGGTGGGTTCAGACATCGCATCTCGCCTCACTGACCGCTCCATCGTCCCTTACCGTCGAATTACAGCGATAGACGCACGTGTATGATCTGTTAGTTTCTAGGCAAATTAGCGTAAACGGAGGATTTACTAGTGCTAGCTACTGCGAGGGTTATATTGGGGTCTTAGTTGTATACGACTGGGCATGTAAACAACGGTAACGCCAATATCTTACACTTCAAAACCACTAGCTTCTACTCTTGGACTGGTATCGTCTCCGGATCGGTTTTGGGTGAAGAAGGAGTGATTGTTTGAGGGAGAGATGTTTTTAAGCTCAATAACAGGCGGTTGCCAGTGTTGCAATCGTGATACTTACACCCGGTATGCTCACAATGCCTTCATCCGGGTCCTTCTTCTCGTGCAAGACCTCATTCAACATGGTCCTGTGCACATCGAGGACTGTCTTATTGAGGTCTCAGTAGCGATTGTTTGGGCGGACCCTATTCAATGGCCGATATGGCCATTCAGATCTGATAAAATCAGTTCTTTTGCGATCGATTGACGATAAGTTTCTCGTTTTAGAAACTTCTTCAAATGTAGGGAGATGCTGGTGTTCAGCGGGGGTTCATCGATTCAAAGGCGACTTGCTATCTCGCAGCCTCAGCAGATTTAGATGATTAGTAAGATGAACCCCAGGCCAGATCAAAGTAGTAGAAAGGGCTGAGAATCGTTATCGATGAAGTAGGGGAAACTGGATTGACCATTTACAGCTTATTTTTCGCCATACCCCAAGTCTGGTCATTTGTGCGCCTGTTTTTGAAGATCTCCGCATCGGACTTCTCAGAGATCGTGAATGATGTAATTTCTGAAGTTGCGTAGGATGTCTACGAACCAGAGTTGTGTATTTTGGGTGCAGGCCTCACGGATGGCGTCCACCACATTGATCTTCCTCAAGGCGTTGGCGTCCCACTAGACTACGGCAATGTACTTGGACAGTAGTTTTGCAGGCAGTCAATTATCCTTATCTAGTATATGACTGCGACCAGCTTCATTCAGGAGTAGCAATAGCACGTTAAAATGCTCGCGGGAGTCGTTTGAGAGCTGGCAAGAGGATTGGGTGTTGTAGTAAGCAGACAGGAAGTGCACGCAAAGAAGACAATCCCCATGTCATCATTTTTTTCAGGCAACACTAGACATGCCGTGGTATTGATTATTTCCGGATGTTGCATTAAAGACGCTACGTCAGCAGTTGTTTGCATGCCTTTTCACCATAGTCATGCCGGCGAGATTTTGTGATGGCCGTTCTGATACGGTGTGCTTGCAACGGCTTCGGAAGTTGCGCGTCGGAGGGGAATGCCCTTTATTCCTACCGGCACTGCCCCATTCCTCTCCCTACGTAGTAAAGGCCTTTGGGCAGCACCTCCGTTACAGCACAGCCATCTATTAAGTCAGTCACATACTTCTTTACAGGACTGCATAGCATGCCTGAAATCAGTCCATCTTTGCTACTGGGCTGCAGTTACCGCCTCATATACCTCACTGCGTCTCCTACAGGTAACCGCATCCACGACAGTCTAATTCCCCGATCGTTGTCTAGAATATCAGCAGAGTGCGGCGGCTCTCTTGCGGCGCCTGTCTTTCTTTTACGTGAATCGTCCCCACCTTTGTGACAGACCGGACCTTGTGTACTTACTTAGTGACAAAGTTGGCAATGCTGACAGGCTTTTGCTACCAGTTTGGACACCCATGCCCTGACAATCCGGTCGGCCAGAGTGCTGATTGTGTCTCTTTTTGGTAGAATGGGTGACGATTTGTGAAACCGCAGAGCTATCACGAGTATAATGGTTCCTTCAGTCTCTCCTCTGCTGTCCGGTAGCCTATCTTGGGACGTTTTGGTGAAATTTAACTTGAGCGACCTACACCTTGTCAGGACTCACTACTTCTGATTTGAAAAGCAGCATGAATAATCTTTTACACGGGGTTTATCTAAAGATGACGGAAATTAGCTTTTTCCACGTTGTACTCAAACGGAGCCCGAGGGGCGTGTGATATATGTTTGACGGAGGGGGAGGAGGGACTTTAGAAAATGTTAGCCATGAGGTCTACTCTCCTCCCGTTATAGAGAGTCAGAGGGACTGATCGAACGTGCATGCAGCGTTTGGTATCCTCATCGAGGACTCGACTGGAATGACTTTTCAATTTAGCCACTACGGCAAACCCCTCTGGCGGGAGTTCCGAAATCCTACTTTGAATCTGGTTCCCCTGTGTGTTGATGAAACCGTGCGTGTGCGGTATGTGTGGATGTGGGTACTGTGGCGAATTTCGCATTGTCGACACACCCAGCACACCCTCTACACCCACCCTGTCTAGCCCCACAAAAACCCCGTCGTCCAGCGCGTCCATAATCAGCACTTCAAGTACCACCACAATTACAATTGGAACCGATTCTGGAGCTCCCGACCTAACCTTGCCCACACTGTCCCCGCATTTTCACCTCACATACCCGCCTGGTCGGTCACCCACGAATCCATTGCACGGAGACTGGCGAACCAGTGCCTGGAGCACCAACATACACCAGGCGTACTCGATTCAACTGCAAGATCTGCCTCCACCCATACGGCCCCCACATGGACCATACTTGGGCACATTACATTCATGCCAAAGCATCACACCTCTACCCACCAGCACCTGCAAAACACATAAATATCACCCATCATTACACAACACAAGCATGTAATGGACACAATTCACGCAAGTGGGAACTATGCACATCGACTCCTTCTTCATGTGGCCCATCTGCTGCAAGTGTGATCCGAGCATAAGACTGTTACGGTGCGCCAAATG
>CACRXP010001185.1:68412-88483 GCA_902702965.1 Spirometra erinaceieuropaei | reverse complement strand
TATGACGAGATGGACAAAACCTAACGAAAGAACACCATATAAGTCTCCTTAGGCATTGCTTTAAGATCTTCTTTACCCTCTATGAGGTCGCCTTTATTTAACTGAATCATTGAGGAAGTGTTACAGCTATTGGAAACACTGGCTTTTGACCACTATCGGCCAAGATTGGGGGCATGATATGTTGATGACACAATTGTCATCTTTACTCGAAACCAAATTGGGAAATTCAGGCAGCATTTGAACTCGATTTTTCCAGATATCCAGTTCATGATGCAGGAAGGAAAAAATTGCTAGTTGACGTTTCTTGACGTACAAGTTCGGAGAAAAGGCGATAAGGAACTAAAAACAACGGTTTGTAGAAAAGCAACGAGTACCTCCCGCATTCTAGGTTTCCTTAGCAATCACCTCCTGTTGCGCAAGCATGGCTGCGTGAGAAAGCTATACCGGCATGTAGAAACACAATGTAACGAGCTAGCCAAAAAAGAAGGCTGGAATCAAGTTCATGCAGAAACTCATCACAACAAACGACTACCCCGGGATTTTTGTCGGAAAGTGCAGCCGAGAAACCTGGAGAAGGAAGACCGAGGGGACAGATAAAACCTAAATGCTGGCGCGCAGTCTTTTCGTAGCTGGTGTTTCAGAAGAATTCGCTAAATTGATGAGTGAATTTCGGATTGGCGTCGCTCACAGACTTGAACCAACAATTCGCCGGTAACTCAACCCTAAATCAGAAATCAGGGGACGTTTACCGGATAGACTCCAAGTGTGATCAAGCCAATTATGTTGATAAAAATAGCAAACATGTTCACGCGAGATTGCATGGACACGAGTTGGCAAAGAGACGGAAGGACAAACTCTCCTTGGTAGCGCCCATGCCTCCTCGCCAAAGCACGGCTTTAACTTTGAATGGGTGAGAATATTGGGCCAGCCGGACAAGCAAGTTACTGAGCTGATGCAGGAAGCGTGGCATTCAACTGGGGACAAAATTAATTGACACCTCGATCTGTCAATCGCTTGTCAAGCATTGAGTGAACAAATCAGCAGTGCAGTTGGAGGTTATCCCCGGCAGAGATGAGCTAACTATGAGATGAGTTGTACAGTGTTTTACTTCCTTAATGAAGGGCTCCCGCTAGATTTCGAGACGTTTGATAAATAAGCGATTGGCCCCACCGATCGCCTTACCGTCTTATATATATATATATATATATATATATATATATATATATATATATATTTCAAAGTAGTAATTTCAGAGATTATTAAGTAAAAGACGTGAAGTTTAGTGTACGGAGCATGACCTTTTTGAGTCAGTCCGAAATCCTAATGAACAGTCGAGTTTAAAACCATCAATCACTGTGGACTTAGCGTTTAATCTCAATCCTAAAAACAGATAATGGTGATGACAGTGTTATTTTAAAATGACGGATGGCTATGCTGCACTCTCGACGTAGATACTAGCTAGAAGTCGGATACGTGTTTCATTGAGGTTTCTGTTGCTGCATAATGCAACTGCGAGGAGTTTCTCTCCTCAGTGGGTCACTCTGCATTCTGTTTGTGGTTTCTGGTAAGTGAATGCCAGAGAATAAACAAGGCAATTATTTGTGAAATTGGTATTCACCCAAGACAAACAGAAGCAACAAGCGCCCCATTCTGATGATGAAAACGAGTGAATCTTCAAAACTTCAGTGAAAATTCAACTTGGTTCATGAACTCGCATTTGTTTCTTCGTCTTCTTCGGGAGACGATAAACGCAGTAAGATATCTTGAACTCGAATCTTTACGCATATCGATATATACATATTATTATGGGGAGCGCAAGCGGTGTGTAATACCGGTCAAATGCGAAAGGATGACTCGACCGAGCGTTTAACAGAGAACCAAGCCGACGGCGTGATACACACGTGAAGTCAGACAGCTGACCGGCGTGTACTGCAGCACTGAGTACGTGAGGCGACTTTGCTCACGCGTGCGGCCCAATAAATGGTTAGCCAAATATTCGAGACTTTCGCGAGGAAGGCTTTTCAAACACGCGGTGGCTGATCCGCGTCCGGCGCGCCATGGGCAGGCATGTTCTAGAACGCTCTCAACGGCTGGCACACCATCGGACGGAATATTCCAGCTCGCGCAGAAGCCAATATTTATAAGACGCCCATCTGACGAGCTGTAACCCGCGATCGCAGACTGAGAATACAATGGTTGTTTTCCCAAAACATGCTTTTTTCTCTCCCCTCCACCCGTTTGGCCATAACAACTGGCGACGCAGATGTCCGAAATTATCTAAGAATATGCTTACAAGAAAACAAGTGTGACAGCTTCTTGATGCACGACGGGCCAGTTTTGCTGCTTTTCTCCCAGAAATCCAAACAGCATGGACTTCGACAGACAAGAGCAAACGGAAAGAACCTGAGGACCGAATCACAGAATTCACACACGATCCCGTCGATGACATCAAGTTTGAAGTGTGATAACTAGGGATGCGCTACTATATAAAGACACCGACACGCAATTAAAAGAGAAAGCGAAGGCGTAAGCCCTTATTCTAAAACTAAACCAGCAAGATCACCAGCAGTACGTACAGTTCATTTTGCCAAAGAAAAGGATAAATATCGCATTTGAGGATACAGCTTGACAGAGCCAGACAGGGCTGATGCTAGCAGGGGGTTAACAACTTGAAGACTTTGCTCGGTTTTTCAAAGTCATTATTCAGCCGATGATGAAATTTGCAGGCGTTTAAGAATCTCTTACTTCATGGAGTAAGTTTGCTGCTCAGCAGTGAACTGAAGTGACTAGAATACTAGGTCGTCAACAGTCTGCAATAAGGCTATAACTACTTTAAAAACCAGGCAGCAGTAATCCACAGAGTTCGTGAATACAACAAATGATTTGCAAGTATTCCAAAAAATTTAACTAGTTCTTTCAGTCTAACAAGTATCAAGACATTTAAAAATACCTTAATCTCCCACACACCCACGAACCACACAACAACACCGGAGAGCTGTTAAGGGCGCGGCAGAAACTTTCAGAGATTCAGCCTTCAATTTGGTTCACAAAAACACGCTTCGAAGATTCTCATAGAATTAAGTCGTTGTACAATATTGCACTCAAAAATCGTTATTTGCCCTTTCGACTTATATCTGACCTTAACAGATAATGCGGCCCGTCATATTCTCCATCGTGTATGGCGTCGAAGCAGATGGGGATTATGGAGACCCGAAAAGCCCCGTCCTTCTGCTAAAATCTTTACGGAGTACGAAATAATCCAAGCACTGAAGTTTTTGGAATAAAACTAATTGTGGAGGTAGGAGCACAAGTGAGTGTAAAGGTACAAGTTGCACATGCTAAGATGCATGACTGGAGCAGTAGACCGTACAGTCCAGCCAGTTGAATAATTTTAAAAAATGAAACAGAACGGAGAGCTGGAACGAATGAACTGAAAGACGTCACAGAAATTACTTCATAAACTTAGACTGACTGAGTATAACACTTGAAT
The DNA here is from genome assembly GCA_902702965.1 of Spirometra erinaceieuropaei. NCBI lineage: Eukaryota > Metazoa > Platyhelminthes > Cestoda > Diphyllobothriidea > Diphyllobothriidae > Spirometra > Spirometra erinaceieuropaei. Next base: position 84,993 of record CACRXP010001185.1, on the reverse strand, counting down.
CAACCTTATTTATTCAAATAAACGCAACACCAAAGCATTACTATTGGCAAACGAGCAGCAAAACGTACGTTAAACTTAACAGATAACGCAATAATAGTAAATATTGCACTGATTGCCGGTTTGCAGGGAACATCATACTAAATATACAGCATGCATCTAACAGGCAACGCCAAGTTTAAATGACAGTGCAAATTTTGTTTAATTTTTGGCAATACAGATGTGCATAAACATGCGCTTTGTGCCGTAGTAGAAGGACTGCGGCCCAAAGAACACTTGGGTTCCACGGGAGTGTTTGGCTTTGCGTCCTCTATCCTTTTTATAGGCTGGGACTCGAAATGGGTCATTTTAGAGGACGTTAAAGAATTTTTCCCTGAAGGATTTAACATTGACAGCAAAGTCAAGACTCCTCCTTGAGGGAATGAGAACACACAGAGAAGCTAAAGTACACAAAATCCATAAAAGCGAAAAACGCATTCTGCGGACTCTATAGTTAGCATTTTTGAAAACCGTTCTTAGTGCAACCAACAGTAATTTAGCGCAATTCTTGCATTTCTGGACAACTTTTTGAGCGGTAATTGTCCTAAGGCATCAAGACTGACGATGTTTTTTTGTATGTACTAGAGGAAGAGATAAAGGACCTCGGACCTCGGGTGGTCAAAATACCTTAAAGAACATAGCACATTGAAAAACCTGTAGTTTCACGGCGTAACTGGTGAACCAATCTTTTGGCAGTTTACGAAGCCATAAAAATCAAGATCTGCGGAATTGGGAGTTCCTTGATGGGTCCGACGTAAGTATTACTTTGACATAGATATAGAATAGAATAGGTTTATCACACCACCTCCTGGCACTGTCTAAGTAGGACGCAGGAAAAGGCTTAAGATCATCTTGGCGATCTCGACTGCACACTAAGTTTGATTGCCTCCTGCTTCTGCTTACTCAATAGTGCGCATATGGTGTGTTTGTTTTAAGTGAAAAAACTGCCATCAAATTTGAAATAATAGCAAACATTTATAAAAAATCAGATGCGCACTATGGAGTTTATTAGTTCTTGTTAACTACTCTTAGGATCATGAATATACTGTCGTGTATGTTGAAAATATTAAATTCAGCCGGATTTAGAATCAACTGCGGGTAGCCAGACTTGCACCCTGGTGATTGTCTAAGCACCAGTTGCCAAATGATATCACATAGCTGATTTGTGTGATTCTGCTGATTTATTTGCGTTCATTGGGCTGAAAGATGATAGGGATCTATACGGAATAAGAACAGGCACATTCAGCGGTCAGCATCTTTCAGAGGTGTCAAAAATTAAACTGTTTCAGCCAGCATATTTTCTCTGGTAATATGGCAGCCTGCGCAAATGTATTGCTGTCTTGCCTAGTCTTACGGACGTATACTATGTATAGGATTATTTAAGATGTGTTAGTATTTGTTGATGGAGATTGTAGTGCCAGACGGGTCAATTTATGGAGACAAAAAGGATAACTTGTTCTCTTGTTAATGACTAGCTTTGTTGTTGAACTTACATCATGAAATGTGGAGACGAAGTATTGCATCAGCGCAGTGACATTTTCCCATTCATTTTATTTGTATCTTTAGCTTATTTCATTGCTGTTCCCAAGACTGTGGTTATCCTGCGCCGGTTTCGGTCTCCCGACGACACGTTGGGTCATTGTCGTCAATCCTACTGTTCGAGGTTTTGCGTCCACAGACACGGCGGATACGGTTAGTAAACGCTGTTAAACACGTTTTGATGATCCTAGAGAATCGTATGAAGGACAGGATTGTGTGCTATTTAATAGATAGTAACCTACTGGAGACGCTCGAATATGGATTTATAGGAGTTTGATCATGTGCCTGTTGTCAGATGGCCTCTTTTTGGTATGCTTTACAGTCTGGAGACCATGTTCTCTCCCTTTGTATAATTTATTCCATTTTTGAAAAGGCATTCGATTGAAAGGATCATCTCCATAGTCTCGCAAACAGTTGTTCTCCCGGAAAAAAACTTGTGAGATGCGCATTTTTGAACATCCACTCACGCACGCAGCGAGGTATGATTTGTAATGTTGTCACCAACACCACGTACGTTATGAATGCACTTACTCAGGATTGCGTGTTTATCCAACTCTGTCTTTTCGCCAAGGATATAGTCGGAATAATTCGAAATGGCAGGCCCCACATTTGCGCCGACGAGTCCAAGACAGCCAATCAAGACAAGCCTAGAGGTTGTGATATAGTGCTTGAATGCTTATAATACGAATTACGAGTTTTTGTCCAGTGGTACCGCACATTCCGCCTTTCTGTCAATCGACATAAAAGTTCGGAAACGGTTGTTTGCAAAGACTGTCATGCTCGAAATAGAACTGTTATTACTAACAGGAGATATTGAGGATTTGGCGTAATTGTCAAATCAGGAGTCTCACGCTTTCGAAGCATTACACACACGTTACCTCCAAAGCACGCAAATGACAGAATCTTTCCTCTGAAACTGTAAAACAAGCATGCTTAGAACTCTTCTCAAAAATTGCATTTTAGACCTGGATTAAAACACTGTTTTTTACTTAGTCTACTGCGCGCAACTAAAAAAAGATAGTTGAGCCCGCAGTATACCTCACACAACTGACACGACAGGTTGACCGAAGCAGCTGACGATGTCCATCTTGTGCTCCGCGGCAAGGTGAAGACACGATAAACTCAACGCCAACAGTTCAACAACTTACCCACACTTGTGTTCTCAACTCCCGCATAGAAGACTTAATTCAGGTATTAAAAATAAAACAGTCTTATTAACCTTCTGCAAACAGGCCAAAGTGGACTAGCAATAAATAATTCTGAATTAGACAAAAATTTCCGCAGCCTGAGTTCCTTAATAGGCCTAGGCGTAACACAATGAAAAACATTAAATCGAAGAATAAAGGCATTAAGTATAAACCAGATAATAAACAAACCGCTCTCTCAGTTGGACCATCAGCGAGAGCTTTTACATCTGACAACGCAAAACTGCAAAAGCCTTAAGATGATGGTCGAAAACAAACGAAATAAGCACCCCAATGCGTCAATGCTTCATCAGAAAAAATTGGGCACTGAGGTGCCGGAACCAGTCATGTCACACTATTATATAGTAGGATATGCTTTGCAAAAAAGCTCCAAATCCATCAATCAGAGACACAAATTGTCCACTGAATAACATATGCAGACTCCAACACGTCAATGTCAAGTTCTACCAGTCCACAAGTAAACCCCGTTCGTCTGCCTGCCCAAAAGCATTATTAATTGCACCGTCGCAGCTGAAATAACTCAAAATATTGAGACCCAAAAGTTTATGAGTACTCCGAATTTTCATCAGAAAAACTTGCTGAAATAAATATGCTTTTATAATAGCACCCCAACTACTCGAACCCCATCATCCTGGCATAGTTGTTCGCCGAATCACTGTAATCTTTCAACCAGTTTAACACCTAACGGCCGACAATCTTTTCCAACCGAAGCCTCATTTAGATACCATTGCCTTCTAGTCAACCCACTGCCCAAACTGAGATCTAATTAATTTATCCAAATCTCACCACACGCAGTAAAAAACTTTCCAAAAATCCTGAAATTCCCTATTTTGGCGCATCTGGTGACGAAAATACATTGGGAAATCATTTTCTTCACCCCAGCCTACTTCTCCTATATACACTGTCCCAAACATCGCTATAATCAATACAGGATCAGTAATCCATGAAATATCCTAGCCCATGACTTCGTTGAAGTGTGTAACCCTGACATAGTTTGCACTTCGCAAATATCGACGAAGGAATAAATATATAATGCACTTCCGTTTGTTGTTAATTTTAATTTCTACGAAAGGGTCAGCTAAAATAAACGAGACGGAGGACATCGGATCTGCAAAAACTATCCTTAAACAAAACGACTTGATGTTTCGAATTAATCTTCCACGGGAGTAGCTAGTTTTGCTAGAATTCAAAGTCAGATCAATACAAACGTTCTAATCGGACGTCTCTCTCCTAATGTGAAATGAAATAAAACTAATACGGTCTTAACCACTTTATGAAAAATATGACTGAATGTAAAATAACTGAGCGTAATGCGAGCCGTCCATTGTGTCTGCCTGCTGAATATTATGCCCACTCCAGACACAGGTTTGTCTTCCAGAATGATGAAATTCTGAGTCGGGGAAAAGACGACATAGCCAGGAACAAAGTCGAGGCCTAGCACTCGAGGAAACCCTCATCAGCCGTTTTGCGGCGCTTCCTGCGGCCTTCCAATCCTTTCGAACGCAATCCTTTCGAATGAACAAAAGAGTAAAGACAAACCTACGTCAAACATGAATCAAAACATGCGCGAGTCCATGGCGGATAAGCACGTAGGTGCATCACAACCCCGATACGACGAAAGGACATTATTAACCACGGCCGTATTATTTACCAATCCGACAAACGACGAAGAAGACAGTCGTGGGGACGTAAACAAGATTGCCAGCACAGGACGAGAGCTAAGATCAATGACGGTACGGACAATGACGACCAACATCTCAGCGCTGGCCAACGACGACAGTCACGTAGATTGAGAACACTCCGTCAGTCTCCTTTCCTCCTCTCCATGGTCACGGCCCCTGAACACATGCGGATGATGGCCACCAAAGTTAAAAAAACTTGCGCCCATCCGGCGGCAAGATGCTCAAAGACTTCCTCTCCATCCCTTCCTCCCCATCACGCTGGATGCATAGGTAATGCCGTTTATGCATGACTGCCACCAAACATAGCTAATGCGCGGCGTGATATCAAACCCGCCTCAAACGACAGAAGCTTGTCTACTTTCGAAACGTCAGGATCATAAAACTATGGTTCCTGACATCGCCTTTTTTCCCTACAAACTATTCTACCAGAACGGTTACCCGCATGACTTTATACGTCAATGCATGAGGCACCAGCATTTCAGGGAAAAGGCGTTTCCAATGCTACGGCCGCCCGGACACCAAAACCAACCACTTGGCGAACCCTCCCATACCTAAAAACTGTATCTGAACCAGTCGAAAGACAACTAAAAAATACCAGATACACGTAGCACGCCAGCTGGCAACACCTTACGCACACAGCTTGTACACCCCAAGGACAGGGTTAGCCAAACTGAAAGAAAAGGTGTTGTCTACAAAATCCCACGTTCCGGTTGTGGTGCCGTCTATTGTGGCCAGGCTGGGAAATCTGTTTCAACTCCTGTTCATGAACAGCAATAAGCAGTGAACAGACGCCACAATATATTCCAGGTGACCATGCACAAGCTGGACACTGAGCACATATTTTCATGGGAGAACACTTGCATTTTTTGCGCCTACCCAACAACGAAGGGCCACGATTTCCTGAATGCAATGCACTCATACGAGGCTTGCCTCAACCGGCATATCGATCTGAATGCCGCAAATAAAATTGTTAGGGGAAAATTCAAACTGGTTCGACCGATCCCGAGAATATGACAAACTACAATCAACACGCATTGGCACGGAATTTGGCCAGTCGTAGAATGCTTTGTCAGACTCAGTATAGAATTTAATTGTTTCTACATACACATGGCCCAAAGACGTGTTGGGGAATCAGTCTCGACAATTTACATAATAAAGTTTACTGTTTCCCAAAGAATTCCATCTTCCATAATATATACATAATAGAAACATAGATGCGCGTCCCGGGCATAAATGAGAAGAAAAGGCGATCTTGGAAACCATAGTTTCACTGTCTTGACGTTCAAAAGCAAACAAGCTCCCATCGTCGGAGGTGAGTGTGGTATCGCGTATCACAGTATTTATAGGTGGGTGACAGTCATGTTAAGACGGCCATTGCACATACGAAGTCAGGGCGGCAGTGAGGAAAGGACGGAGAGGTTGTCTTAGAGCGTCTTATCGCCGGAAAATGGAATGGTGTATCAGCTTTAGTGTTCATCATCCGCATTCACACAGGAACTGTGGCGGACTCGGGGAGGGAGGGTGACGGAATGTACTCAATCAACATCGGGGTCCGGTATTGAGACGTTGACGATCGACGTTCGAGCCTTCATTCACTTTAGCTGTAGTCCAAGGCTGACAATCTTGTTTAGGTCGCCACGACTGTCTGTCTTCTCGTCTGCTGGACTAGTGGGTGGAACGGCTGTGGTGACGACTGCGACTTCTTCGGACCCATGTTGAGGGGCGGCTGTGTGTGTATCCGCAATGCACGTGCCCACGTTAACTCCCTGTTTAGCCTGAGTTCGCGTCTGCCCACTTGTTCACTGAGCTGCTCCCGAAGGGCCCGGCAGGCAGTGGGAAGAGCCATAAAACGATTGATGGAAGTTGTCCAATGTGTCAGGCCTCGATTATTTCCCTGGCTATGCGGTCGTTTCCTCAGCCCAGAAATTTGGCATGTTGAAAGATGAACGTGTGTCTGGAATCGGCGCAGAGTTCTGCCACCAGAGACAAAGGCTCCATTCGCCTTGCTGCCCTCATCTGTATTCCAGCACGGGTCTTCAGATGTTTGTCGGTCTCCTCAATGTAGTTGACTTCGTAGGAGTTACACTGAATCCGGTAAATTACGTTCGTGGTCTCACCTCGCAGCAGATGGGTCTTAGGTCTCGTGACCAGATGTCTAATTGTTGCCTCCTGTCGGTGGACAATGTCGATGCTGCCCATGAAATGACGACAGTCGACCAGTTGATTTATGGCGACATAAACAGCACTTCTGAAAAAGTAATTGAACAAGCTTTCAAACTTATTGGGGTAATCAGTTCGGAAACTGAGGAAAGAATTATGCGCAAGCATAATTTCGTACTGCGAAGCATTCCGAGCCACTTATCTGCTATGGAGGGAGCTCATTTGTTCCTACAAAGTTGTGGTTTGAGTTTCAGTGTCGCACAAGCTAGGCGACATCACTCGCTTAGCCGTAATGCGCCGATACTAGTTACCCTTTTCTCCATGATAGAAGTCGATTTTATCTTGTCGAGTAGGGAGATGACTTGAGACTTCTGCTGTAAATGGCGCTGCTCCGTTTCGCCAGACTTCACACCCCTGCAGCGAAGACTGAATAAATTAAAATCGGCAAAAACCAGCACCAAGATAATGACACCTACTGTCAGTCTGAATAAGTCCTCTACAACACCATCTGCGGCATCTGCACATCACGGCATAGTCAATTCCGTAGGGAATTCGACTACTTTTAATGCTGAGCTCTTTAAACAGACCCTCACGCCTGGTATAAACACGCCTCTATCGACTCCCCCAGCAACCCCTAGTAAGCCTAAGCATGTGTCTAAGTCAAAGGCAAATCCAATTGCTGTCTCAGCCACTCGGACACCCGATAAATCCAGCACCATTATTGAATCTTTTCCTCCACAATCGGCTAACAGTGTCTCAAATACCCCGACTCAAAACGTAGCGGGTTCGCAACTGCCCCCAGCCCTCATATAGAGGCATTTAGGCCGAATATGCCAATTTTTCCGCCGTTTAGTAAAACTCTTGCTCCAATGGAAACATTGCGTCCCCCACCCCCTAACTTGTTTCCTCCACAGCCGTTTTACCAATGTATTCGTCATGCTAATGTCCATACTGGATCAGTTAACTCATCCAATCCTCAGCTTCGTTCCGGCGGGAATGTGTTGCGGTATCTACCCCGCGGATTTCCAGCTGAAAATAAGTTAGCTAACAATGGTAACCAGTTTACCTGCCAGTCATTCCCTCCCCCAAGTCCTACCCCTTTTTATCCACGTCAGAATTTGTCGATGCACAAAATTTTTTGCAGAACCGGATGGTTGCATCCGGAGCGTTTGCTCCGTGGGCAGCCCAGAACTGGATGATGTAGCCCATCTCCCTCAGAAACTAACAGCCTTTCCCTTCAAACTATTTGTTTTTAATGCCAGACCCTTGCTTAATAAGATGCCTTTGCTTCAGACTCTGGTGGTTGTCCGTTGTCCAGATATTGTTTTAGTACCTGAGACGTCGGCATCAGCCTCAGTAGCTGACTCCGAACTCTCGCTTCTAGGCTACTATTGCATTCGAAATGATCGCCGAGATAGCCGTGGTGGGGGCAGCTGCGTCTACGTGAAGCAAACACTTACATTTTTGCCGTTGGATCTCCCGCATTTTTCCGCAGTAGAAGGCAGCTGCTGGCTCCAGGTTGCCCTAAAAAATAATTTCTCTTTACTCGTTGGCTGTGTCTATCGCCCTCCAAATGCCAACATCAATTTTGATCGTTTACTCTCACAGGCATTTCATGCTGCGGCCGACTCAAGCTTTAAGTATCAATTGGTTGCGGGTGACTTTAATCTCCCCGAAGTCCGCTGGTCTCCGCCTTCAGGCCCCAGAAAGTTCGAAGACTTTCTTGAGGCTGTGGATGTTGGGATGTGGAATCAGGTTGTCGATTTTCCCACCCGAGGCGCCCACTGGGGGGCTCAGACCATGACATAGTTGTTTCAAAGTTGGAATTCGAGGCTGACAAAACGTCTTCCCCAAAGTATAAATTTTTCCGCGATTTCCGATCAACTCCCTCAACCGAATTATTAACACACCTTAATTCCTACGACTGGACTGATTTTTTCCTTTGTTTGGATGTAAATGTTTGCACTGCAAATAGGTACGAAATTTTGGATCCGCTTATTTCTCGTTTTGTCCCCATTAAGAAAATTATTGATGTTGGGTATGAGGTTTTCCTACCCTTAACCTTTCGTCGCAGATTGCGCAGGCTTTATCGTCGTTTCCATCTTCAGAACGATGTTTCTGTCCTGCCCTTGATTCGTGATATTTTTGATCAAGCTAAGAGATTGTCTGAAGAAAAACAGCTAGCCGAAAAAGTCCAGTTTACCGGAAACCATTCGAAACTTTTCTCTAGAAAAATACGGACTCACCGAAAGACGCAGCATCCCATCCTCCGAGACGCTCTCGGAAATCCCATAGTTGATGCCCAGTTAACCGCTGATAGCTCCAATGATTTCCTTCCAAAACGTTCATTGAAGACTCGACAACTCCGCTTTTGACCATCCACCCACTGACCGGGGCAGTTCTAGAAACTATAACTTTCATTCTGTGGGATGTGTCTGTTGCGATTCGGCGTTTTCGTCAATATTATAGTCCAGGAACTGATGGTGTCCCAGTAAGCATTTTAAAAGCTGATGCAAGTACGATTTTCCCATCCCTCTTATGCAAGATATTTAATCTTGCTCTTGAAACTGAAACATATCCTACCTTGTGGAAGGAATCACACATTTTGCCCATTTCTAAGCACGGCAAATCAACATCATTTGATGACTGTCGGCCAATATACACCATTCCGCAGTTTCGAAGATCTTAGAGTCATTGATCAAAGAGAAGATGATGTGTCACATAACAGTGAATAACTTACTGAGTGCTGCTCAGCATGGATTTCTCAAAGCTCGATCCTGTGGCACCTGTCAACTCTCTTTCTTTGACTATGTTCTCCAATCTAGGGACAATGGTTTTACACTTCACACAGTATATTTCGATTTCACTAAGGCTTTTGATCGTGCTAACCATGCTCTTCTTCTCTTGAAACTGTCCTCTTTCGGAATAGGTGGCAAACTTTTGAATTTTATATCCTCTTACTTGGCACTCGTACACAACGAGTTAAGATTTCCAATACCATCTCCAACCCCACACGTGTGAGTAGTGGAGTCATTCAGGGTAGTGTACTCGGCCCGCTTTTATTTTGCCTTTTCGTTAATGATGTACCCGATTTATTTCAGAATCGTAGGCCTTTCATGTATGCCGATGATCTTAAATTTGCATATCGATATAAGCCGGCAGAACATGACATCGTGCATGAGCTCCTAAAGAGCGATTTACAGGCTTTCGCCCAGTGGTGCCGCACATGGCGCCTTTCTCTTTCTTGGCATAAGTGCTCAGTCATGGTGGTTGGCGACGACCGCCAACCTCAACTAAGTATTGAAGGTCACTCCATAAATGTGCCAGGGGTTATAAAGGATTTGGGTGTTTCATACTCCAAGAGTCTCAATCTCTCGGAGCACTGTGCCTTGATAGTCTCCAAAGCACGTAGAACAACCGGATTTATCCTCCGAAACTTTAAAACTAGGGACATTAGAATGCGCCTTTTCAACATGTACGTTAGACCTGGTCTGGAATACTGTTCGTTTTCATTTAGCCTCATGTGTGCTACTGAGCGGAAGTAAATAGAATCCGTTCAACACTTTTTTACCATGAGAATTTTAACCCCGGAATACCGACATTTGTCTTACCAAGAACGTTGCTGGCTTACGGGCCTTGATCCTTTATGGTTCCGTAAATTACAGTAGGGACTATTTTTTGCTATTTAAACTCTTATATAATCACACATTTAACCCACTCACCTCTTTAAGACATCATATCCACCCACGACGTAACAGTCACCGCGAGGTCTTTTTATTTCTGCCTCTGGCACGTACTGTTAAATATCGTCAGTTCTATCTTGTAAATGCAACTGCCATTTGGAATAAACTACCCATGAGTGTGAAAACTCTGCAAAATTATCCTTTATTTAAGAGAACTATTACTCGATTTTTGCATTCAGAAAACCTTCCTCAAATTTTGGGTTCTGAATCCACTGATCGACTGTACCGTAGCGATGGCGTTTGTGGTCTCTGAACACTATGACTGGTCGCAACAGCTGTTCCTCAACGCCTCTACTTTGACAATCCCCAACTTCATGAAAGGAATTGACGTCCAATAATCTCCGATACCGTGTAGCCCCCCCCCCCGTTCTTGACGGTCGAAAATCTACCGGCAGCAGTTTTTTTTCTCCTGAACCCTCCAATCCACAAAAACCACCATCAACTTTATTTTTATTCCTCAGGAGTTTTTTTCCACTGCTGGTCGGATTTGTGTTGAATCGCTTCCCTTGACAATGCCTGTAACCTGGCATTTAATAAATTAAATTAAATTACCTCACCAGAGCCCAATTTTGAGATAAATTCAAATATTCCTGTGATTCTTATGAGAACCGGTAATGGGCTTAGGAGGGACCCCTAAGCCGCTTTCATAGCATTAAGGTCTGTTTTAAATAGATCTTGAGCAATGGATGATGCAACATTTGATCTAAGCATCTTCAGTGGAGTAAAATCGAAAAGACCTTTTCTCAGGCACTAAAATAATCGTGGAAAAAATTAGGATCATCATTTGAAGGAATGTTTTATCTGTCCAGAGTGCTTGTAAAGTCCCTTACTATGACCTCGTTAACATTATACAAATCAAGGTAGTTATATTTTACCACAGGCTTCCCAGAAGGCAAAACTGGGATGCTGCAATGAATTAATGCGTGACCACTGTTAAAAAGGCCACGATGTAAATTCATATATAAACGATGGAAGCCATTAGCAGAAAAGAGATCTAATATACTGTCGTTTCTGGTCTACGAATGGACTAATTAGGACCAGTTTGAAATGTGAGTCGCATCCGTGAACGACTGGCGTTTTAGTGGGGAAGCATTTGCATTCCAGTTAATTTCTGGAAAATCGCCTACAATTATTTTGACTTCAAATTGAGTCTATGTTAATTTTTCAAATAGTTCATAGAAATAACTTTTACTGCCGAAAAACCAATGAGGACAATATACACAGGCAATTAGAGTCTTCCTACTTTGTGGGAGAACTACTGATACGAAAACGTTATTTCCAGATAAGGAGGAAATATTCAGGTCATTGGGCGAATGTACATATAAGGCTCTGATATCAAGAAAACAACCGCCACCATGGGTTTCAGCGCGGGCTTTTCAGTGTAAATTGCGATTATATTTGGCGAGCGCCGTGTCTGGAATTAGAGAGTGGATCCAAGGTTCTATATTGCATAAAATATCCTCGTCAATTTCAAGACCTTTAGTTCTGAGCCCAGCCATCTCTTGAATTACGGATTTAGAAATGAAGGAAGCGGCACTGAGCGTAGTCCCGAGGTGCAAGCTACGCTCCTAGATGTTTATAAAAAAGAAAATTTGATAGTGGAAAACTAAAGTGTAGGGAGGAAGAAGGAGGTGGAGTGTAAGACTGTTGTAGTGAAAATGTTTGGAGATGTTACCACTGACAAAAGAGGCATTACTATACGGAAACATATTTGGGTAGGATCTGTGGTGAGGAATGCTTTTGCGTGGGATGGAAAAGATAGGAAGAGCTACCAAAATAGGATGTTGGGAAGGATCAGCATAATATGGGGAGGACTTGTATTGGAAAACGGACTAGACGGTTTTGAAAACTGTTTACAGTATGATTGAAACTAAATTATTTGTAAGGTTGAAAAGATTGTTGGCCACATTCTTTGCGTGTATCCTAGACGCTCTCGCGTAGCAGATTTCGTAAGCCACTGACATTGGAATGGGGTGGACTTTATCCCGCTTTTGAACTAAGTCCCTATTCTGTGCCTTGGATATTGACTGTGACTCTAGGGTTTGCCAATCTCTGAATCTAAGATCAACTGGCCTGACAAAACTGGGAAAATCAGTTGAGCGATCGCCGCCTTTTGGAGATGTTATAAAGTGGCAGGCTTCGATTGAATCAGTGACAATGTGATCAGGTGAAGAGTTCGATGGGAGAAAGTTGCCCGAAATACAGATAAAAGTTTGTTGGCATTACATAGAGAGTTAACCTCAAAAATGAATTCCGGGCAATTAGAATTTGTGGAAGAATTTTCGTTTGCTGATGAGGAGGAAGCCCAACGTTCTAGTGGAGTTTTATCCCGGTTACTACAATGATTGTTCCCTTCAAGATATTGATCTCAGGGCTTCTGATAGCAGACGATAAAGTCTACTATCGATGAAAACAGTTTGACTAAAATGGATGGATTTTTGCTCCTATACGAAAGTATTTTATTTTCTGCGACCTTAAAGTTAAAGCCGAACGAATACAAACAACAGAAGCCGACACCAAGAGGTTGTCTTTTCCTGGAAAAACTTACTGCCATCGGCGTCGTTGACAACGAGGTCGATGAAAAACATGACTTTCTCATATCGTTGAGAAGGACGTGTCTGCATCTTTCCTTCGGAAAGAGCAGAAAGGATATAGAAAATAATTTCCTATTGACTTATAAAGTTGATGAAATTTTTCAGCGTGTAGGCTCTTGTTTTTCACAATGACGATGGGAGTCACATGGGAAACCTGGATCATGGTTTTGTTCAAACTTCGACGGAGAGCCGCCTATGGTTTTATATTGAAAAAAGTAAAAAAAGTAGACTGCCCTGAGAGCACCAGCCCAACCGAGCCCATTCCGGCCCAATTGGACTAGGTTGAGCTAAGATTGGGCTGGGTTGGGCTACAAGGTTGGGCCACGGTGTGGCAAGGGCGGATATGACCTAAATGGCCCGATCTCCCGAAAAAGATGGAATCTGGAAAATAGATAATAGCCAAGAAGTTCTATAATGAGAGAACTGATGGGGACTTATTAAGGGCAAATTAAATAGGGAAACAATATCATAGTTTTGGCCTTAAATCGTAATTTACAAAAAAGAGACATTATACTTACATATATTCATACATATATGTAGTTCAGAGCTGGCCTACGGCCTATACATAGGCCGTGGGTCAGCGCTGAACTACTGAATCTGTAGCTTCCGGAAATTAGGATGTGATTTTTAAGAAATATATGATCCCAATTAATATTCCTATAAAGCTCAGGAATTACTAGTTCATGCAAACTTGTCTGTTAGGCAATCTAAGGATGAGGCTATATGTTACTTGTATCGACATATAATCCTCCAATAATATCAATCACTGTAAACGATTTGCCGTTTAAGTTGTAATTATTATCTAAAATTTGCACATAGGAAATTTTCACGTATACGAGTCCACCTAATCGGTCTCCGACTGGCCGCTGGTTTTAAATTTGAAGATAAGTGGAGGATATTATTTTTAGTGGTTTTTCTGTGAGATCTAACGATTTAAGTACCTGTTTTTTTGTTTGAATTTCCTTAAATACAGGCCTTTTCTCTAAGAACTGCCCGCTGCCATCTCCTTTCGAGTTTTGCTAGTCTATGCCCGTTGTTCACTAATCGCACTTTGCAATTCTCATTTTGTGCATCCGATTTCTCTCTAACTGTTGTAATTTATTTTTACATCGTTAGCCCCTAGCTGACATTCAGTCAACTTGTCTGCCAGAAGTTTTCTTAATCACAAATTGCCTCGAGACAAGATGAGACCAAAAGTCACTGGTCGACGTAAGCTCTCGGCTCTTGTAAGTAAGCATGGTCTAACTAAACGTAAGTCAGAAGCTTTACCTAAATCTAAGTCAGATGATATTACTAGTCAGTCGTCACCCGTGGTAATTGGTCGGCAGCTTGATCTGTCTGCACTTGACCACTGCAATGACTTTATGCTAAAGTTTGGCTCTTTGCTGACAATTCTTGGACATTTATTCGACGGTAACATCTCCGATATTCCCTCTGAAGAATGTAGGCGTCTCGACTCACTCGTTCACCTGATCGCCAGTGAATCTAGTGATAGGCAGAAGCGTTCTTACAACTTTCTGCTAAAAAATGCTCCTCGATCTGCTCGGCCAATTGATGTTGCGACCAATTTCCTGGATTCATGTGGTTTCAACTACAAAATAGCCGATGCCAAACGCTTGTCCTCCCGTAGCAAAAATCCACCCATCTTAGTCAAATTATTTTCATTAATCGAGGTTGACACAATCTCCACCCATCGAGAGCGTGTCACTGCGTACCTAGAAAAGGCAAAATTTTTCCTTTGTCATGATCTTACTCCTATGGAGCGTAGAATCGGGTCATTATTCTCACGTAAACCCACTGCTTCTCAGTCTAATGCTCCCCAACTCGGTCATAATACAAGTGGCCGTAAGGATTCAGCTTGTCCTACTCCTGCGACATCTGACTCCCTCCTTCTTCTTTCTCCTACATCTCCATCTCACTAAAGCCACTTGACGCATTTGCCTGCCCCTAAACTAGCTGCAGCAGCAGCAGCAGCCCCATTTGTCGTTTCGTATCCTGCGGATAGTCCCGTTGAGACACATGAAAATCCGTCTACATCAACTAGACCGATAACTTCTCTTGTCCATCTGGGTGCTGTAAGGTCTACAGTTAAGTCACCAGTGGCTTGGCGTCAGAACGGTGAGACTCGAAAATTGAATCGGACTCCGACCCAAAAGATAGGTAGTACAGTTCCATTTAGGGGTACGACGCCTTCTCTTAGATCTAACAAGTCTGTTTAGCCCAGCACGTCTACAAACCCCGCAGCTCCAATTATATCCCCGAATAATTCTCTGTCCTGCGTACCGGTTACTTATCAAAGCCCTACTATATATCCAGCAAATAATTCATACATGAATTGCACTAAATCATTTATGCCCCATCACGGTTCAGGCTTCCCACCACTTAGGGCCAATTGCTCTCAGGTACGTTAACCTATCTCCTTTGACTTCCAATCTAGACCTGGTTTCCCACCATTTCATTCTTATAGCGGCCTACCCTCACCCATTAGCCCCTACTTTCCTTCTAGCCTCCCTCCTCCTCCCCTTCCTCCATTATTTAACTACCACTAAGTCTATCCATGTTCTAACTCCCCTAGCATTCCAATGTTTGAAAACTATATCCCCACCTCCTTTAGGTCTCATACTAAGCCATCTCTTGCTGACTCCCCGTACGTCAATAACTCTAAATTAACTGGTTCTTATTCTCCAAGTGTTATTAATTCGCAGCTTACATATCCGCCTCAAAATTTTTTTAAATACCGTCGAAAATGGCATTGCCGTTCGAAACACATTAGATATTATATTATTGAATGCCAGGTCTGTTATAAACAAGATGGCCCAAATCAGAGCCATTGCTCTGGAAATGACGCCTGATATTATATGTGTAACAGAATCTTGGACACATTCCCTAATTCCTGACTCTGCCCTTCTCATAGATGACTTCGATTTTTACCGCCAAGACCGCACGACTAGGCGTGGGGGTGGTTGTCTTCTTTATCTTAAATCCTACCTAAAGCACTCTCCCTATTACTTGGATGTTTCCTCATTCGCGGGAAACTTCTGCTTTGCATCTGTTATTCTCTCGCCGCAAAGAAAGGCAATTATTGGCTGTATCTACAATCCCCCAAATTCTTTAGCCAGTGATGATTCACAACTCTGTGAAATCTTTAAATTAATTTCGGAAGCTGCTTTCGATGTTAAAATAATCACTGGGGATTTTAACCTTCCTGAAATTAACTGGGTTTCCAATAGCTGCCCACCCAGATTCCAGCCCTTTCAAGATATTGTCAATTTTTCTAATTGGTACCAACTGGTGCGCTCTCCAACAAGAGATAATCACATTTTAGATCTAATCTTTACCAATGACATTGCTCCTCTTTCTGTTGCTTTAAAAAAGGACCTCTTTGACAGTGACCACGTATTAATTCATTGTTGCCTACCGCTTGCCTCTTCAAAAAAGACAAGCGCCGTTCAGACTTTCATGAACTAGGACTGCGTAGACAGCGACTTAATAAATAACTATATGAGATCCTTGGATTGGTGTGGCTTCCTCACTTGTAGCGATGTAACCATTCTTCGTGATGCCATGTCCAATGTTTCCAAGGACATTCTAGAGTTTGTGCCGCGTAGATATCTCAAGCCTA
>CACRXP010001185.1:26707-43843 GCA_902702965.1 Spirometra erinaceieuropaei | reverse complement strand
ATAGCCTGAGCAAGTATTCCTTGCTTCAAACGAATTGAGGTGGGCGTAAGACGACGTTCCTGACGGCTACAAGACGGAAAATTATATTCGTCTAGCATTCTTGCGTGCATACCTGCCCATGCGTAGAAGGAATGTCAACAAAAGCGAGTGGCACCAAAACGGTCGTTTCGGGCTTGCTTGGCGTCATCAGCCAGCTAAATCCAGACCCGTTGCCTGGAGGAGCACTTTAACCTAAATTTTTCGATTAAAATCTCAGGGATTCCGGCCTGTAGCGGAGGGTTATTTGGCCGATGACGGCAGATAAACCATAAATGCGATAGTCTTCCCAATCTTTATAACACTTCTATTAATGACGGCTTGTCGCCAGGTAAGAGCCAGTGGGGACTTTAGTGTAGGGCTCCAGAATCAAACTAAATAAGCATGTTCGTCTCTGCAACCGGATCGGCGAACCGTCACCTTATTTGATGCATGTATTATTTGTGGGATACGCCTTACGGTTTTAACGTTGCGCAGCCTGAACACCCACCAAGCGAACGTCAGTTGTGACTTATGAGGTGCTTAGGAGATTATGACTAACGAATTTCCGTTTACCTACAGCACAAGAGGACAAACCGCCAGCCCCAGAACGCGTTGTTCTTGAGGTTGGGAAGGAAATTAGTAAAAGCTCCTCACCCGTTTATCAAGTCAGTTCCGAGACCCCGTCCATAGTTGTCCATCCGCGCGAGAATTTCTCCAGCCTAACCAGTATGGATGAGCATTCAAGTTCAAGCTACAAAGATGAACAGCAATATATGAGAGTTTTGGCCGAGGACAGTTTTGACTTAGAAGAAGACGTCAGGGAAGGATCCAAATCCGTCCCAAATGGAGCGAGAGAAGAAGCAGTAGAATCGACGAGGCCAGATGAGCTAGCAACTCCGGGCTGGACGGCAACCGAGCGCACTATTCCGTCCGAGGTTAAGTACGAAGTCCTGAGTGAGGATGAAGAAGATGAGGAGGCTGAGATGCTCCGACGCCGCGTTGCAGAGTTGAATGCGGCCTTGGCCTTGGAACCGCCAATCGAAGGAGCGCGCCCACCTCAAGCATCTAGGGTGGCCTTTAAGGAGTCATTGGTAGATTTTGAAGTCAGCTTCCCTCCCGATGAGCTGCAATCGGAGGCCGAAGATGAATCCTCGCAGGCGCTGCACTGTTCGCCTGTCCCTGTCCCCGCATCGACCGCCGAGCAGATGCAACTTGAGGAGCGGAGCATAGAAAAAAGCGTCATGAAGTTCGCGAAGGTGCAGAGCGTTTGCTCGAGTGAAGCGCCCTCCTTGGGTCCGCCGGAGACTGTTACACGGACCCAACCTGTCAGCCTGGAGAGTTCCCATCGAAGGAGGCCGCTGACCAAGAGCGGAAGGGGCGAAGCGGCCTCCGAGATGGGCAGCACCAAAGATGCTGTAACTTCTGCCTCTATCAGCGTTTCCATTTTGAAGAAGAGTGGTGAGTAACATATTATCACTTTGCCTTCCATTCTTAAGGTCGCACCATTTGTTCGTTCCAGTTACGAATGATTGTGTGGAATCGGCCTTTGTACGTTCGCGTCAGACCATACTCAATGATATCTACTACAAAGTGCAGTCAAAATGCTCCTACTTATTTCGTTAGTAATGAGTTTGTCGGTAGGATGGAAAAGACCCGCGAAACCTTCTAATCTCCAGAGCCCATGACGTCCAAGCGACGTTGGCTCAGTGACAAAGCACAGATTGTACAACGCTGTCAGTTAAGACAAAAATGTGCGCACGCAGGCGTAAATGCCAAAATATGGTCACGTAAACAGTATGTTTATCTTCCTGACGAAATCAACCAAGCCTCCACCGCTAAAATATGCTTTGACCGTGTGTTTCGGACTACTAAATGACAATCTTGACAGTGATCACGATAGGTTAGTCGTCTACGGTAACGACTGTCCTTAGCCTCTTAAAGGGGGGAGGGGTCGTGGGCGACAGCTGCTTTCCATAATGCACCTGTCACCCAAGTAGACATTAGCATCACTCCATACCCGATTATCTACCTTGAGGCTTACGATCGAAACGTCAGGAAAATAAACGGATTATCCCTCAGATCCTCTGATCACATCGGTTACCACTGCGAATTATCCAAATCTTGCAGTCCACGTTAAACCGGAGCGAAATTTACTTCGACATTGAATTCTCGGTAGAAGTGCTAAATCATGCCGCCTGAATCTCACTTGATTCGCGCTCCTTTTGGCGTTATAGAACGTAGTGTCATTGCGATACTAATCCGTAATCCTGCATAAACGTATTACTTTTGTGCACGGAAGGCAAACTCCAACGGTTTTTTTACGGAACAGTAGCAGGGCTTAGCGAGTCCTCTCAGAGGACGTGTGTTCACCGGCTACTACCGTCCAAAGCTGATCAACATGATTGGCATGCACAGCTCAGGTGAAGTACTGTGTGTGACAAGTACCCTGATGAGGAAAAGGCTGGCGCTGACCGCTGTTCCATTCTTTATGCCAGTCGTCGCTACGCTGGAGCCTATTACTCTCATGAAGTGCCACTCCGATACGGGATTCACACTCTTCTCTCAGGTTTGGGCGGTTGCCTAACTGTGCCCTGTTCAAGTCCAATCTACTGACAGTCAATCGGTCTGGGCTATTGATTTCGGATAGACAGTTCAAATTTGAACTCTGATAAGTAAAAACCGAATTTTATTGATGGTCCGTAATAATCCTCTGACGCATATCTTAGTCTGACTCCTTGCCGTCCAAATACTTTCTTGCTGCACACTGTAACCAATAGTGAGTTCAAAGGTGTTCAACTGATCTGAGCACTTAAAGACTCTTGGCGAATTTTTACATTTCCCACCGGATGACAAAGACCTCGTCGATGAAGCTCAGCAACTTTTTGACACTGTCGCATCGGGAACCAAGTCCACAACGGTCATTAATATGGTTGTTTGGATAGTAGTTTAACATAGTCCAGCCGTTCCAGTCGCCGGCAACAATTAAGAGATCACGATGGGGAGGTTTGCAACCAGTTTGTTAAAACTGCGGCCAGAAGGTCCCTTTATTATGCTAGCTGGTTTTAGCACAGGAAAAACGATATAGATAGTTGTCTGGTGTTATGTTTTGCTGATTTGGTCTGCGCATTGTCCTGGTTTGGATACGTCAGCGGGAGACTGTTAACAATGCAGTAGCCTACACTGAGGGTGTTGATGATTAAGACTAATTAGTATGATAACTATTAGGTCGGTAGTTTTGCTAAGGAGGGAGAGAAGGATGACGCTGTTGTTTGGAAGAAAACTGTCTGGCGATATGGAGAAATTCAGATATTTGCTTGATAAATGGACGTTGAGCAGGATAATATGGACCCGTGTGTTGCAGGTGGACTTGTACTAGATTCCAGGGGGTTGGTGTCAGGGTTATGAGGGCTAGGATTAGTGTTGGGTTAAGCCTAGGAGGATTATGGTTAAGATGTTTAATGTTAGGGTCAGGGCTTAATTTGGGACACAGAAATATGTGCCCGCTGGCATTTAGCGCGAGGCCATCTGTAGTACAGGGGCGGTCTATATTCCAGTGTACGACTGAAAGGGATCCCGAGGTGGAGTTATGACAGTTGTGCAACGCTTAAATTTGGCGTTAAGCAGGACGCTTGTATCTATATTCTATCATTGTTGCATATATCGCTTCATTCATTGTACCCATTTTACACTGGTTTTGAGCCCATTTTTAACTCCAGTCTCTAGAGGTGCAACCGCCCAAAGAGGTGCCCCCGCGTATATTAAACTCCGTCTACCTGGTATTAACTAGGCGTGTCCCTTTTCAGATTCCGGGCGCACGAAGCGCATTTCACAAGGTGGGGACGTTGAAAGGCACACAGGAAGGCCTGTGCCAATTTCCCCCAAGATGAGACCGACTAGTTCATCGTTGTCACTGCAAAAAGCAAAACCCTCGCGATCCAGTGCAAAAACGTCGATCGAAAGGCGCAAACAGCAGGAAGAGGAACAGGAGAGGTCCAGGCTTATGACCGAGGAGAGACGAAGGCTAAATGAGAAGGTCATGCAGGTGAGGCTGCGTCCTTGGTTTAGGACAAGATAGCTTTATATATAAGACCCGGTTCTTGCTAAACCTCAGTTTTTCGGATAGTTTGATTTACAACCCGTTAGAGGGAATTGCGCAAAAGAACGGTTATTATTGGATCAAAGGGCTCTCCGTAAGGCAGAATATCGAGAACTGAGTTTCCATAGGAAAGCCTCCGCTCCCACATTCAGATGTTCCATCACGTTACTCTTCCCGCAGAGACAATTTATCAAAAACCGATTGTTGTTTAATAGAATCCGCTTTTATTCTCCGGCTGTCCGATCGGGTCATTTTATTGTCGATTGTATCAGTTTACCCTCCACCAGCGACGAAGCTTCCGATCCATGGTAAAATGAGTAAGCGACTGCATGGCAGCTTTTTTCAGAATTCTGTAGTATAGTACTGACTTAAACTATCCCATTGTGTGAAGTAATGATGAAGGTCGGTAGAAGCCAAAAGAATCCGTTGGCCATCGCGGTCTCCACAGAAGTAGTCTATGAGCAAATCTGCAGCCCAGTAACACATATTCTGTTGACTGATAATTCTGGCAGATTGTCTCCCACTTTGAAATTTTGCTTGCCCCTTCGCGTTCTCCATTTATGCACTACTCCGGCTTTATGGACCACTGCTGACTGCCCTCTTCCTATGTTGATTGCGACAGTAGGCATTTTCAATCGTTGTTAGAATGACATTCTCGTAGTCATTGGGAGTCAAACGATTCGCCTCCTTACCTTTTTGACCATCCGAAAATTACACAAGTCTCTTTTATAAACATGTTTGAGGGTTTTCAAGTAGCATAGGATCTATTGGAACCAATGCCAGTTATGGCTTTAACCTCCTGCATCACAGCCACCGAATCGCTTTACATGACAGCCCTCTTCTTACGAATGTCAAACTGCCTTGTGCTCAATCATTGTTTCCATGGGGATTGAGTCAGGAAAAAATCCCGCACTACTGTAAAATTCAACTACGTGAGACGACGATTTGGAGTCATAGTATAATTGGGGCTATAACCAATAGGCAGTCAGACGCTATGGGCCGGGGAATCCGGGTGGATGGTCTATGGACATTGGACGAAGTAGCAATTCATATAATTGACTGCACACCGGATATTTGATGAACAAAATAGGCCTTCGTGAGTGTATGGGACTGTCCGACGCCCGTGGCGTTCTTGTTGAATCCAAATGACCTGCTGTCGCTAACTATCTTCCGGAGGTTTTATCTGCTACTGCAGCTACTACTGTGAGCAGGAGACCATCGCCGACGGAGGTTGGAATTTGAGTGGACGTTAGAGGGATGGGATAGGACTAGGAGTTAAATTGGCATGGGCGATGAAGTCCTACGGTGGTGCTATTGGACAGGGACTTTCCCCTATCTAGGTCATTGTCCCTCTGAAAGTCGAAATGGAGCGGTCGAAACATAGCCCTTCCGTCGTCCAAGGAACATGATTACCCTGTCCTTAGTTCAGTTGGTCATGCGTGAGGTGACTCAATAGTAGGAAGGTTTCCCATCGTTCCTTATTTCAATGTTGGAAGTCCCCATCTTTTTTTTCAATACACCAACGCAGCGGTTTATGATTGTCGTCGATAGCAAGCGAAACCTCATTCGATGGTGGGCGAATTTACCCACAGAATGCGACGTTCGCTCTTTCACACTTCATAAGTGACTTTTACTAGATCGGTTGCCGACCATGACAGAAGTTACTGCTGCCGCCTGGTCTGCCGCTGCATGTTTCCCACCTAAGATTCGCTGGAGAGACTTCAGCTGTAGACTGCCTGTTAATGCACATGGCTGCCAGCAAGTAGATTGTCAGGCGGGCCCCGTCATTCGTCGATTTGTGTTGCCTGCGCTTCAACTGCCAACCAGGACAATAAGCATAGCCTAATTCTGACTTTGGAAGGATAAAGCCGTGTGCCGATGAAAACGAAGGGAAGACTTGCGGAGAGCAGTTGAGAAGATGGGGCTTAGGTCACTGGAATAACGATTTTATTGCCCAAATTCTATATTCACGCTCGAACACACCATCAGAGTCAGCAGCCTAGAAGGGTAACGTACGCAGAGGGGATGCGGTGTTTATATGAAGCGCTCTCTGTGCCACCGCATAATTAATACAATTAGCAACTCCTGCACTCCTTGTCGAGGTTCGTACTTGATGCGAAGATTGTTTGAGTAACCACCTTAGAGTTGTCAATGACCACACTTCGTCACCGGTATCTGAGGCGATTCTGCATTTCAATGCCGTGGTTCTGGAGATATAATTTGCGATGGTGGACGAAGAGGACAACCGGTTGGCCTTGCTTGATATCCTCGTTTGACGCCAAGGTTGTGTCGGCTTGGAAGGACAAAGTTCAGTTACGGGCAAAGAATCTTATTGCTCAAATGTTGCTGTTTTCGATAGAGGGCGTCCGTTTACCGATCGTTACCATACAGCGGGGCTGGGGTTCGTCACTTGGATAATGATACAGAAAGCTAAACCACTGTTTTTCATGCATTTTAACCAACAGCGCTACTTTATCAACTGGTTCGCGGGCCTTGTTACACGAAGTAGCATCGAATCACAATCCTAGAATCCTATTAACCTTGGCTGAGAAAACGAATTTGAGACTTTTAACCGATGGGGAAATTTCTTTTTTGTCTTATATGCAAATGAATTTTTGCTTTCCCGTTTTTCTTCACCTTGTGATTTTTTGAAACGTCTGCTTAAAGTGGCTGCTTGGACACTACTGTGGTACGTTTTCCGACAATATTTGCTTTGAGTGGCAAATAATTCTTCTAGTCTTCTGATATCATCCTGTTGCTTTCACTTTGAAGCAATGGCTTTTGCAAAAGGAGCGAGAGGAGATGGAACGCAGATATCGACAGAAGGCCATCGACCGATATAATGCAGAACAGGAACAGATCAAGGCAGTAGGTCACCCTTTTATTCGTACAGCCTTTGATTATACCTAACGTAATTTCGACAATTTTATAATCAACAGTGTCAATAGAGTTTCGACTGACAGCGTAATTTGCCTCACTCTGAGCACTCGGGGCACGTTTCTGCCAATGTTGACTGCTTTCAGCAAGAGAAGCTAGGGCTACCCAACAACTGAAGAGGCCATTTCGTGTAGGCCTGTCGTCGCTGGCCACCAAGTATCTCGAGCACCCCGTCGTTCCCCTGCGTTTACAATTTTTTTCATCCCACTTAATGAACTTGAACGCAGGCGAACAATCCCATTGTTCCGCTACTTCACCATTCTTATCCCTCATTAAACTTTTGTACCATTGCAATTTACTCCGAACTATAAGCTATCTACGATGTCTCCACGCGTTTAACTCACAAGGGCAGGCTCTTCAAGGTAATTAAATTAATAGAGGCGCTGCTTTTCCGAAGTTAACGTTTAGCCACTTGTGCTGATCAGACTTGTTAGCACGTCGCTACTTAAATTGCATGTGTATTTTCGTGGCTTTATGATGCTTATATTGTTTTGTTGTCCGGACCCATATTTGGCACGTGTTAGACGACAGTTCCACGTCACGCTAGTCAGTGCGCCCAACTCCGTTTCCAGTTGGTTTCGCTCGGACAGACCTCCCTCTTCACGATCTGCCGACTGTTTCAGGGGATTGGAATGGTCGGACTGGACCCGGTGACTCCACAAACGGTCATCTTATTGGCCGCTTTGTGCATGGTTCTCGATGTGAAAATGGTGAGAGATTGCTGAACTTCTCTGATCAGAACCGACTGCTTGTCACCAACACGTGCTTCCAGTATCGCACAAACATCTGCTGACCTGGTATTCAAATGACAGTCATACGGCCAGCTACGTTGATTGCATTCTAGTCAGCTCAAGGTTCCGCAGCTGGGTTCACGATAGCAGGTCGACGCGTGGTGTCGAGACTGGTCACACCCCTCGGTCGGTCGGACGTGTCCTCGTTCGTACACGCTTGAAAGTACATCTCTCATCCGTTCCGAAAACGCCACATCTTAGACGCCTCGATGTCGCAACAGTACGACAACCCAGTATTGTCGACGCCCTAAGCAGAAAAATCCGGCTCTGCTTTACGACCCGAACCAAAAGAGAAGGCAGTAACAAGTGGTTGTCACTGAAAACATTAATCTATGGGGCAGTTGAGAAAATTTTTGCATATACCTAGCGACGCCGCAGTGACTGGATCAGTGGGAGAACTCAGCATTTGTCTGCTCAGGTGGCACAAGCCAGGTCCCGTACTGATGATTCCTTCCGACAACTTCGGAAGATGACGGCAAAGTCGGCCAGGGATGACCGGAAGCAGTATTGGGCTGAAACAGCGACCTCCACGGGACAAGCTTCGAACGTTGGTGCCACTCAAAAACTATCAACTTATCCGCCAAGTTAATGGTAAGTTTTCTGCACTGAATGACTTTTCGCGGTATGAATGGCGGCTTTTTTGCTGACAACTCAGTCAAGGTCTAGCGCTGGTGTGAACATTTTCAGTACCATCTGAACTCCGATTTTAAATCCTCCACGCCCTTGCTTTCCTCTGTAGAGGAGTTTCATCCCTCTCCAGCTTATGCAGCTACTCTATTGGCTGGATTCTCGGGAGGGTCCCACGCAAAGATGACGGTGTCTAGTTTGCACCCGGACACCGACTGACTGACCTCGACCATGCCGATGATATCGCTTTACCCGTATCGAGTTTTGGTGACATGCAGTTTATGGTGTCACGACGAGGTGACTAAATCGGTCAGTTTATCCATAAACGTTGGGAAGAGAAATGTGTATTTAAGCTGCATACCTGACCAGAAGAAGGCAGCTCTTGGGATTCATGTCTGTCAACTTGAAGAAATAGACAGTTTTAAATACCTCGGAGCGAGGCTGCTGTCGACTGCGTAGAGTAAGGGCGAAATTATCTTCCGAATTGATGCTGTCGGCCGGGTCTTCTCAAGCCTTAGAAATTGCCTATGGGTTCTACGCGACCTCTCTAACGCCACTGAGATTCGCGTTTACCCTGCATCTGTCCGGTCTGTCCTTCTCTGTGGTTGTGAATGCTGGGCTGTTCGCATGGAGGATGAGTGAAAACTGGAGGTATCTGATCACTACTGTTTGAGGATCATCCTTCGAGTAAAGTACACCTACTTCGTCTTGAATGAGACAGTCCGCGCTCGCTGCAACAGCATCGCAAGGCCACCCAAGAAAGACGACTGAGGTGGTCTGGGCATGCTCTTCGTCGCCCACCTCAGGGGCTCAGTGTTGCTACCCTCGATCCGGCACCGTTACCCCATTGGAGGCATCGAAGAGGGGGTCAAATCAAAACCTGGCTCGACACAGTTCGTCAAGACATGGAAGTGGTTCTCGAACCTTCGCTATTCGATCCCAGTCATTGGCGAAGAGATTGGGTTGGAGCGTCCAGGTCTGCTGTCGCGGATCGCTACGCGTAGAGAGGTACAGTTCGGGACATAATCGAAGTTGGCTGGATCAGGCATGATCTTAGCCCTACCAATCACAATTACTCCGCTACGCACAAGTGCGCGCGCAAGTTGCTCCCGGCTCCCTCATCTCCTAATGTTGACGGTCTACCTTGCATCTTGTCTTCATGTCCTCCTCTGCCGCAGATTTTGGTGGCCTAAAAACCATGGTATTTAAGAAAGCGAAAAACACGACGCAAGTATTGAGCTTCAATAGCAACCACGCAATCAGTCACAAACGCAGTTGCGTAAAAGCGCTATACCAGCGTGTAGAGACACTGCAGTGAACCGAAAGACGAGGCTGTTGAATTACAATACCTTCGACGGATGCTTAGAGCTAATTGCTACCCGCACA
The DNA here is from genome assembly GCA_902702965.1 of Spirometra erinaceieuropaei. Taxonomy (NCBI): domain Eukaryota; kingdom Metazoa; phylum Platyhelminthes; class Cestoda; order Diphyllobothriidea; family Diphyllobothriidae; genus Spirometra; species Spirometra erinaceieuropaei. Next base: position 33,988 of record CACRXP010001185.1, on the reverse strand, counting down.
ACTCCGTCAACCAGTGCCTGCGCAAACGAGGCGAGAGACGAAATCCAACCAGCTCCAAATTTTAGCGAGCTCTCCAGTACGTGAAAAAATGTCTCGGAAGCCATCAGCCGTCTTCTTACGACCCTTGGAGTTGCACACAGACCGGAGGCAACCATAAAACGCCCTATCATGAGACCGAAAGACCCACTGTCACAGCAGGAAATATCTGGAGTCGTATACCGGGTCTGATGCAGTTCCGGACAAAGCAACTTTGTAGGAAAAACTGGAAGACTACTCCAAACGCGAATGACTGAGCACGGAGCAGCGGTGAGGAGTAAAGACGCCAGCTCCCAAGTCGCGGCTCGTTTGACGGGACCCAACCACGCATCTAAGTTTGAAGCAGAAATTCCTGCCAGAGGCGACAACCGCGTGAACCGCTAACTACTCGAGTCATGGTTTTCCTGACCTCAATCAATCAACAAGCGCTACGACCTTCCCTCTGCATATTCGGCGCTGAGACTTTGCTTAGGCAAAATAATTAGTCGCGAGGAGAGCGTGCGGATAACCATTGTCTCTGGTGTAAATGTCTGCGAGCCAAACTGCGCAGGAGTCCACACGGATAACGAAATCCGGCAGTTAGCAACCCGACTGCGTGCGATGAGCGTGGGAGCTGATAATCTTGACCGGCATGCAGGCGAATATCAACTGCATGGCAACTGCATACTTCAACACCTGGCCAGTCAATTCGTGATGCACTTGGGAGTTAAGAACTATAATAGCCATATAGCGGCCTAATGATTACATCCTATAAATACTGCAACACCTGGTCAATCTAATACCCTTTTCTGACTCCGTCTCTGTTGCTGGATTCGTGTGGGAATCCGAAACGTCAGGCTAACGGAGCCTTTGTTCCAGCTATCGTGTCTCCTTCTTTGAGAAAGACATTTCCTTCCACGTTTTTTATATGCAAATAACTGTCCTTTGTAAGCCCTTACTGTGGAAGTAGTCCTCAAGGAATGTGAGCGTCTGCTTTGCCATGATTCAGCAAATCATGACCCTCGCAGCCCGGTGTGCGGTGGCAGTTCGCTAGCATCTGGCTGCCTGCGGCAGATGCACTTGCGCCCCCGCTGGGTATACAGGTCATGAGCATAGTTGCCCAGTCAGCCTCCTTTTTCTGACCCGTTGTGGCCCTGTTGTTAGTTAAATTCTAGTCAAGTGTATATTGTGGATCAGGGGGTGTAATCAGAAGAAGAAGCGATCGCTGGAACAATGGCTTTATTCGCCTGACGTTTCGGATTCTCTCTTGATTCCATCATCAGAGACAGTTGCAGAAAAGGGTGGCGAATAAAGTCATTGTTCCAGCGATCGCTTCTTCTTCTGATCAACTAGTTCCTGGAACTCGCATTTTCGCTTGTATCGGCAATCAGGGGGTGTGATGGTACGCCTAGGCGAGGGTCCAGCCGTGCCAGCCACCTGTGCCCTCACCCACCTCCGGTCTTCCTGCCCATGTCTTGACACCGGGCCCAGGTGGGGAGGAGAAGAGATTGCGGTATATGCTGTGCAAGTCCACTTCTACTATAAACTAATTCACATGCAAGTCACGATGACTTTATGTGAAATCACGTCCTCTTTTCATCTGATGTTTGCTGGACTGCGGGAGAGTCTAGTATAAAAAACGCTTATTATTATTTACACAATTTGTTATTTAATCCTCATATTCACTGGCTCTTAAGGTTATCCGACTGCTCGCTCTGAATTTCGCCTAAGACGAATTTCCATAACCCTGCATTCCTCTATAAGGAGGCTCCCCGGTGCTCGAGTAATATTGCAGTTGACTTGAATTCTGTTGCATGCCTGGTGAGCCGCATTAATATGTCCAATCGTTGCAGGCGTCGCAAAAAATGTTCACAATTATTAGTCTTTCAAAAAGCCAAACTATTTCTTTCTCAATTTGCAGTTCCCTGGCAAATGAGCATCACTTATGATCCTTATGATACTGGAGTCCTGCCAAATCAAAAGTCCATCTACAAAATACGCAATAGTTGATAATTGTTTTGTTTTAGTGGTTGATGGAGTGCATATTCGGAGATCAGCATGCAATCGTGCAGGGTTTGGTTTGAAATGATACTGCCTGCTAACCCTCACTGCGACTTAATTTGAACAAGCTGTTCTATTCGCAATCGTATAGGCAAATTTTGGTCACCGTTTTACGGGGTTTGATACATAGTGCATAAGTTGTGTTTCTGCGGAAGATATTGATAGTTGTCGTTGGTTATGATCGTACTGCAGTGTCAGGACTAAAGTGTGGGCTAAGGTGAATGGCATAACACTCTACGTCTTTCAGTATCACAGTTCCACTTGAGAAGCATTTTCCATTTCAAAGCATGCTTAAGGGTCTTAGCCAATAATGTGCTAGTTCCGAGACCGTATTGTGTGTGCAGGGAACGGGCATCTTTCCAGACCAACAATGTGAGCGAGGGCAACTTTTTGCGACTCCAAATTTTGGACTTTGGCGGCTGGCTGTGAAGGGAAATTGGGGTGGGTCATTAATTTTTAAGATGTCTTCTCTAAAAGACGCCGACTTTTTGCCCTTGACTGTCTCCATCTGTAGGCCGAAGAGGAAAAGCGGAGAAAAGAGTCCTTCCAGGCGTGGCTTCATCAGAAGGAGATGCAGAGGAATTGGGAGCGTCTTCTCAAGGAACGCGAGGAAGAAGAGAAGCGCCAGATGCAAGAAAACCGATCGAGAGAAGCCAGTGAACAGGCTTTTAAAGAGTACGTCACACCAATTAATGCAGAATATCAGCTTACTCGGTTAGTACTCCTGGGTACTTTAGGCTGTGAGTGGAAGAAAACCTAAAACTGGATGTTTTTCGCCAACACTGTATAAGGAGGATCTCTCGCATTAAGTAGACAGATTTTGTAACGAATGAAACATTTCATTCTCTAGGGCAGTCTCGCAAAGTGTCCCAAGCCCTCCAAGAAAAACGGCGGTTGAGCAAGTCCTCCATTGGCTTCCCCGTGAGTTCGTTGCCACTGCTTGATTCCTTGGCAACGAAAGAGGACCCAGATGTTGCAATCTCAGGGTTATGTTCTTTGTCCACCTTTTGGGCTCCCACCGCAAACAGTCGACTTTAAATCTGAGTTGGAGTGCTACACTCCATCCCAAATGTTTTTCCTTTCTGTCGAAGATGGCGTGATATAATAGATGGTTTTTTAACGTTGACATCTAGTTGCACAGAATGACAGCGAGGATTGGGTATGTGGCCCCATCGAGCGAATGGAGCACAGGTACTCTAATAATACGATAAAAATGTTCATAGGGATTTAATGAGTGAGACAGATAAAATCTACGGAAGGCAATGCGAACGCTCACATTTCTGCCATATGTTTGTTTTATTACCCTAATGAGGCGTCGGAGCAGACCGCGCAATTCCATAGGTGCGAATTAAAAACGCGTAAACAGGCGGTCCCTGGGTATTGGCTAATGATGCCGGATTGGGGAATATGGCATGCGGCGGAAAAACTTAACCCTAACTCTAGCGCCAATCCTTTACCTAGCTCTTGTATTCAGTCCTACCCGAACCCTAAACCCAACCTCAACCCCAACCTTTCTAGTAAGCTTAACCGTGACCGCAACCCAACTATGACATGCCTACGTGAATGAAATAAGTTAGAACACTCAGCCCTCGCCACGACAACCGTCGAAGATACGTGAAATTCCTCTAAAATGCATGCCTTTCAACTCCATGGATGACCCCTTCTTGAAGTATGGTCGGTTGGAAAATGACTTTAGAAGGGAGATTCGAGGGACATTGAAAATACTACAGCTTTGTGGACCTATGAGACAGTTAAACACCTTTGTAAGCGTTTTCGTCTCAGGTTCATTGGTTCTTAAAATGAAGTGGCCTGAAACAAATTAAGGATTCAGGAGGGATTGGAATAAGTCGCAATTATTAGGAATCCAGTGATTCAGGTGTCAAGTAGGTTGACCAAGTCAGGGTGTGGTATTCAGAATTCTGCTTTCATAGCTCATTAAGTAACCCTAAGGGAATCCTTGATGACTATGCATTTGTAAAGACATCTAAATTTGAGACATGAAAAATTGCCCTGTTGCGCCATTGGTTCAAAATGTTTGCAAAAAGTGCACATATAAAGTACGTCATTTTTAAATAGTCGGCCTGAGGCATAAAGCTGTTGATACTTTCGACTATGTGGAGCTTTTTCTTGATCTGAGAAGGTGTCGGTTGGGCGGAAACCACTACAGTTTGCTTAATAGTTACTTTGAGAAAAGGTTCCGCGCAAAAAATTCCAATGATCAATGAAATCCTTTTTAACGGATCCTTGAAGGTGGCTGCGGCGGAAGAACCGCGAAGCCCAGCAGCGGGCAAAGGAGAGCAAGGAACGCAGACGAATCGGTCAGGCGATCCTTCTTCAACGCCAGCGTTCTGGGGCGGTGATTCGGGCATTGCAGCGGGCCAACGCCGGCAACCTCTTCTATGATGTGGACCCCGACTTCTAGAGGAGCTCTGCGGCATTTGGCAGACACTTTTCTTCAACTTCCTGCTCGAGTTCCCATGCGAGGGGGCTTCAGAAATCAGAGACCATCCTCTTGAAAGGCCGCACTTCGTGTTATATATGTAGTCAGTGAGTACACGGGGTAACGAAGGAATCTCACTCTATACCAGCAAATACCGGGACGTCCGAAGGTCCGAGCACGCCCAACCAATGTGAGGCGTCAGCGTCACATCGAGTGCTGGGATTATTTTTTGCTAACATTACAGCTACTGCTGCTGACAACAACTTTAATTGCAATGACGACACATCAGCACAGATCCTATTTTTATTGATCGAGGCAACAGTAGGCAGGGTATTTGCTTGCGCTGCGGACCTGCGGCGTAGCTCAATTCTTTAATTACGACATTTATATAAAACGTACTTGAAATGCGCCTGCGTCTTTTGGTGTTTTCTGACGGGCATCCGTTTGCCTACTAGGGATGTGTGCAGGAAATGGCATAGAGGGCGGAAACTACCGATTCCGGACCGCAAAGCCAGCCCAGAGCAGAATGTTATAGAAATTGATGTGAAGTTTCTAGTTCCACATTTTTAAAGCAACTGTACCACTATCTTACTAATATTAGCTGAGATGTTTCACACTGTCAAGTAATGAACACTCAATAACGAGATGGATTGTCAGATAGTACACAGGTTTTTGAATAAATCGTGGACTGACTGCACAGTCCAATGTCATGAAATTTTAACCGAAATTCTAAGGTAAGTTTTCGACTGGGACGGATTACTTGCGTGAGGCTGTAATGCTGATTACGTTGCGATGTAATCTCGTGGTACCTCAGACACGCCATGGTGTTGGCCTTTGAATTCACTTTCTCGGCCTCCTGCAAAAACCGCAGTCGGTAAAAGTGGCTACTTGAGTAGCATACATTTTCGCCATCGATTTCCGACGTCCTTGTAAATTTAAATATATCTTTAGGAAAACCTTGATAAAAAACATTAGGTCTTGTACTTATTTGTCGACAAATCGTGTCTTCAAATTTTATACTCGAAGCGCACACTTTGGTTTTCAAAGTTATCCAATTCCTGAATAATTTTTAATTCAATCTGCTGTTGCATTTTCATCTAAGAGTTTCCGTCCACAAGCTGCAAAATTACTGTGTGGGGAAAACATACGTGTTTCCATGCCATTAAGAAAACACCCTATGGAAAGCGTAGAATGTTGAGACTGATGTGGATTGAAGAGTATTTTTAGATAGACAGATACGATTCTACTCGAATGAATGCTGCAGGGTCTTAAAAAGCCTCATAAAAAAACATTTTTAAGGCGACATATGTCCTCTCTTCTAGTGTAAAACTAGGAGAAAAAGTTATTTGCTACCAAATTACTACAATAATATTTTATGGAGGTTTCCTATAAAATTTGTCGGAATTCATGATAGCCTCGCAAAATCGATAGAGAAAATGGAGACTAATTAAGTATCCATCTATTGCCCAGTGCGGTTTTTGCAGGCGGCCGAGAAGTGATATATTCAAAAGCCAACGCTCTGGCATGTCTGGGATATTGTAGGATTATGCCACCAGATAATATTAAACCACACTTAAGCCATCTTTCCTAATCGAGAACGCATTCCATAATTCCGGCTGATATTTCACGAGATCGGTCACTGACTGTATGTGATGATATAACAGACAACATCAGGTTTCCCTTGGTCTCAATTGGAAACTGAAACTGATAAACTATCAACCCAAGCGAGTGACAGTTATGCTGTGATGACGCAGGATAGGTTTGTCCAGAGATGAACTCGGAGTCTTGACCTCCTAGTCTTGCATCGGTTGCTCTAGTACCTGTTTCACCGGACGCCGTTTTCAATTATATCCTTTGAGTCCGTCTCTCAAGGGATGAAGGTCTTTTGTCTGTGAGTTTGTATTTCCGTGGACTGTGTAATTAAAATCTAACTGTCATTCATTAAAGGACAGACTCCAACAAGTTTGATTTGCACGATCTCCCCTCTTACACACTTCGGATGTTAACTTCGCACCCCCAACAAAGTCGGAGTTCAGATGACATCAGATTCCCTTCGTAAGTCAGGGGTAAAGGAAGATCGCACTTCGCACAACCGGTGACGATCCCTTGTGTCAGGCGATACGGCGGTCGACACGAACTCTAAAATCGACAATTCTAGTTCGTCACAGCGACAATTTTTTATTCGAGTAACTTCATATTTCCATGATATGGATCGTGGAATTTGCTTGTTGTTCCTCGAACGTACAAACTAAAACAAGTTCGATCTAAATTAATGGTTGGCCAATAAATAATTGTTGAGGATAACAGAATGACGAATAACGTCTGACCAGATAGTTTCTGGTTGATCAACTGACTCAGTTTTTTAGAAACCCAGGCCGGCTCGGTGGGATTTGAACCCACCATAACGTGGGCAAGGACCCAGTACAACCAACGCTCTTACCACCTTAGCTACGAGGCCCCGACCGGGGGTCTTTATTTGTTCACATCTGGATTAAGTTTCGCGTCCAACCAATTGCATTGTAAGAAATTCACCAATTCCGACAATGAGCTGACTGCCAAGCAGGCTTTCCAAAGCAATTAACTGTTGACTGCGATATGTATCGTCTATCCAAAGCTGCAAAGTGTGGATGACTTAAGTATATTTTCCGATATGAACTAATACATTCTGGGAACGTAAATGGCACACCGCGGCCAAAGACATGAACCAGAAACAACCCCCACTGTTTATCGGTATTACAAGATGGCTTAAGAAGTTCAGTTAATGT